>JAOBAY020079556.1:0-18932 GCA_025331085.2 Zoanthus sociatus
CTCCCCCTCCTTCTACCCCCCCCAACCCTCATCTTCCTTCCTCCTGGCTACTTTCCTGTAAGCACTTTTGATCTGAATTGTGAAAGAAACTTAAAGATATTAGCTGGTGAAGAATGTGTGACCCAGCATCGTCTCCTTATCTGTGACGTGAGATTGGGACTCTAATTCTTCAGAACAGAGAAAAAGAAGATCCTGCAAAAAGCGGTGGTTGTACCTTGTGGCAAAGAGAAAGGCAAATTGTGTTATACATCTTGTCAAGAGGAATATGGGAAACGTAAACTCAGAATGTCACAGAAGAAAGGACAATCTTCAGAATCGTGAAGCAGATAAAGAAGCAGAATCCGGACGTAGGTGGGAGCAAATATGATAGGGACAACCAAAGTCACATCACTGGATGACACAGCAAAGAAAAATGCTTGAAAACAGCACTGCTAACGCTTGCTTAATGTTGAATTCCCATGGAATCCGGAATATCTCACACCGGTAAACCGGTACGAAGGCCACCTACTGAGAAGCTGGTACAGGATGCTATCAAGAAGATGAAAATTGTGAAAACTAAAGACCTTCCAGTATAGTTGTTGAGATGCTTAAGACAGCTGGTGAAGGATGTGTAAGAGTAGTGACACAGCTCATAAATGCAATCATCGTGGAGCAATGTATCCCCAGGAACAGGGACACTAGTTATATTGTAAACCTGTATAAGAGTAAAAAGAGAGACTGGAGAGGGGAAACTATAGGCGACTTAAGTTGCTCAGACCAACTCATAAAAGTGCTTGAGAGGTTAGCTGAGTGCATCAGAAATGCAGTAAAAAATTGACGAAATGCATTTTGGCGTTATGCCAGGAAAAGGTACTATTGATGCTATATTCATTCTGTGTCAACTTGATCGACCAGGAGAAGGCCTTTGAAAAGTACTCCGAGATGTTCTGTAATGGGCAGTGTGAAGATTGGCTTGTGAAAAGAATCCAATAGATGTACAGAAACGGAAGCAGCAAATTGCATACATTAAGTCTTGTGTTGTAGAAAAAACTTGGCCGTTTTTACTTTTTACTTTTACAATTTTAATCTGTAAAGGTGGTAGCCATTACGCTGTTTTGTAAGAGGTTGAGAAATGGCCCTATGGAAAGTGCAGACGAGGAATCGACAGCAACTATATTTACTGCTATTTGCACTTGGTCCATAAGCACTGCAGTGGAATCGAGGGCAGGCTGACAGCTGAACTTTTTTTTCTGTTGCCTTCATGTACCTTATTTACTCGATTAAGCGCGAAGACACTTTTTGAACTTATCGTATATATTTGGGGAGGCATTTATTCTGAATAATCACGAGCTTTTGCAATGCTCATGAGTGACAAGTTGTTTCTTGCAATGAAAACTCATTTCGCAAATTTACTTGAGATCAATGAAATAGCAAAATAATATGTAACAAAAACTGGGGATTCAAATAGGAGCTAAATAAAGCTTAACCTTAAATACTGAGCAGCTTGGAGTAAGCTTTACGACCTGCTTTCCCCGCTCATGAATAGATCCACCTTCATGAACACCATGACTTGGATTTACAGATATGTCTGCAGCATCATATAGTACAGTGCTTGTTGTTTGAAAATCGTAGGTGAGTGAAAAAAGCTCACCTAAAATATTCTAGGTGAGCGATTTTCTCCCCCCTCCTTAACAATTTGTTTCTATTTCGGAAAACATTTTTCTGTTGCATAACTTAACTGAAAATGAAACTTTTCTTAAGAACTCTTACAGTTTTGAAAGTTTTTGTTTAGCAGAATATTACACCATATATTTATCATCCGATAACTTTCCCAAAACTGAACATTAGAAACTAATTTTTTTTCTGCTTTGAAAGTTTTTGTTTATCGTAGTTCTAAACTCGGTTTATCAACCGATAACTTTCCCAAAACTGAACATTTGCTGTGGAATTCCCTTTTTGGTTTGGAAGTTTGTGTTCAGCGCGATAATAAACTATGTTTCCTCTTTTTCTAATGTTCAAGTTTATTACGGAAAGCTATGGATCAAAATTTCAAACAATGAACCAAAAATCGCGGATTTAAATGTACAGTGTTTAACTAAGGAGAGCGATTTTTTGTGAGTAGATGCCCTGTTTTTCGCTCTTCTAGGATCAATTCTAGGTGCGCAATGGTACGCGAGCGCGATCGCGCACCTCAGACAACAAGCACTGATAGTATGCAAATGAGTAATGTTCAGGAGTTAGCCTGTCTGGTAAGAAAGGAGATAGCCATGGTAAGATGGATATGCAGGATAAAACCTGAAGAGAACGGTGCCACCTCCTCCCAGTAAAAGCACTTTAAAAACATTCTCCATTGGGATACCTCCCTCAAATACAAATGACTACGTTGGACATGTCCACAGAAGCCAGACATGGACTGTCAAGTGTTTTGCACTGCAGGTTGAAGAACAAAGACTTAATGTAGACCCAGCCAGGCCTTGAATGATTTCATCGCCAAGTTACCTTTCCTGTTACCTTTCCTTTTGAATGCCAGATTACCTAAAGATGTCATCGAGGCGACGACAAAACGTAGTTTTTTTATCATTGGTTTTTATAATTAACTGTTTACCAATGGCAATATTGATAAGTATAACGGGTTTTTTGGCTTTTATCACAAAGCTTTTTGCAGAAAGCGCCATTATTATTATTCACCAATGCATTACATCCCTAAATAAATTACCAATGAGCAACTCCACTTTTCGCCAAAAACTCCATTATTATCATTATTATTAATTTTTCATTACTATACAACATTAAAAAAATAACCAGAGAACAGTTAAGTTTAGCAGATAAATGGCTTTCTGCCAATAAACAGAGGTCAAACTTGTCATTTCCCGTCCTTCTAAAAAGACATTAAAGTATGAAGCTAAAATAAATATTAACAAAAAACGTCTGAAATGTGAAGATACTACTTTTTACCTAAGAGGTAGAATAGATCACAATTTAAATTAAGGGCTCTACTTTTTTGACGTGAATGTAACAACAAATATCTTGCGGTATAACATCTACTGTAGAACACATATTGTTTTTGTATAGAAATCTTGGTTTAAACTGTAAGCGGCAAAATCTACCAAAAAAAATCGAAACTGGTTTCTTCAGGTAGTTGTTGAAATATCTGGACTTATATTTCTGGACTTTCTTGCCTAAAAGAAAACTATGAAATTAGTCACTACTATCTATCGACGAATTTGCCACAAAAATGGTAATAAAATTAGTTGAATTAAACTTCATTTTGTTGTAAATACTGTGTCTGCTTTACGATCTTTTATTTTTGGTAAATTGTCTACAACTTGTCTATACTTGACGTTTATCATTATAGCACTACCCCACAAGTATTGTGCTTTCAATACTACTTATGTTCTTTGGCTTGAGTCTGTTTGCTAGCTATTTCCCACTGATGATAAATAGAAAGACCGAAATAGCTGTCTATGGCTGATAGCATTCAGGATCATTATTTTTAATGGTAGATTTATGGGATAATGTCCGCTACCAAAATGGCTATAGTGCCAACTGACTGGCTTCATGTTGGTTACTGGCACGTTTGTACTATCTATACTCGACATCTTTAAATGTCAGCTGTTGAAGACCTCATCAAATACAATGAAATTTTGTTTCTCTAAATTGGATGTTTAAAAAGTTATGAGATTAAATTTCATACGAACCTTCACTGCTGTCCCAACCAAAACTTCGGGTGATGTCTGTTGTTTCAACTGCTCTCCTGCTGCTAGTCTGAAGGATAAAATGAAATAATTCAAGATTAACTATGTAAAATGCAAAACTTTCTAGTTGTTTTTTTTTGTTTTTTTTCCAAAAACGGAACAAAATGTGACTTGCACAATTTCGGCAATGAATAAACATTTCAAAATACGGCTGTAGTAAATCACATCCTGTCCTAATCACAGACCCATACTAAAAGCTTCATTTAAAAAACTGGTCAACAATCGATATCAAGACTACAATTGTGAAACTTTTAACATATTTTTTCACAAGCATTGATTTGTTGTCCTTCATGTAGAGAAGGTTAATCTAGGTAGGACAAACCAGAAATTCCTCCCAAGATCAATCCAAATGCCTCCTTCATTAAACTCATTTCTCGAAAAAATCGTTATTAATAATAACAGAGAAATCTCATGTCATGGATGTTGAAAGAGAGTTTATCGTCCTAAATTCCCCTCATCATTAAACATAGTGAGAGGTTATCCTTAAATTAACACCTCCCTATAAAAACAAAGTTCGAAGATTCATCAAAATTTCACTCTGAATTATCTTTTATTGGTTATAAAATGTATATTTAAAACAATGCGTTGAAAATCATGTCATGCAAGTATTAATTTGTAATCTATTGTGTTTCAAAGCATTGTTATTCATTAAGGGGTTTTTAAACAAATAATAAATAATTATTTATAAGATAGAAATTCTTAAAATGAAGACATTTTTCATTAATGGCTTAAGGTTTAACTAACATAACTACGTTAGAGTTACTCACTTGAAGTTGGACAAATAATCGCTGCAGCTGATATGGAATGCTCTTAGATCCCTCCTCTTCCGTACCAACGAACTTCCAACTTTCAAAAATATATTAAAATTCAAAATTCAGAACTTAAATCACATTCAATCTTGTTGTTTACCAATTTATGTTTACAATTGTTAAAAGCAATCATGAAAACAAACAGAGGCTGAAAAGAGCCACACAAAACTACAAAGATGTGATGCAGCAGAGGACCAAAAGCAAACACGTATTGAAATTTTGATATTTAAACTTTAATTTCATTTAGCTAGATTTCCCAGACACAACAGATATTCAGGAACCTTGAAGGCACAAGTAGCAGAAATGCATCACGCTAGCTGAGGATACTATAGAGCAAAACAATAACAATGACAACATGACAATATTTTATTTGCACCCTTTTTCAATACAATAAGAAATACAAAATAATACATAATTAAACCTTATATTAGGAGCCAGCCTGCTGGAATAACTAAAATAGCTAATCAAAGCCAGCAAAAACCTTGACAATATGGAACAATACTCAAGAACATCGTTTATTGAGATGAAAGGAGTGCTGATCCAAGATGGCAAAAGCCGATCAGTCACTTTGTAAACTAGTCAGGTGGAAAAAAGGAAGAAACTTAGCATAAAAGAGAAAGTTTCAAGCATCATATATTAACCACTGCATTGTAATTAGAATTTATAGTCCTTTAGGGACATAGTGATCTGATTGAAGTCATCGTGTTGCTTTGAATATCAATAAGAAGGGTAGACGTTCAGCCTTAAATTTTGGAAGCTCTCTTAATATTATTGTTGTATCTCATTCTATTCTCTTAACCCTACTATGTAAAACGATTTTTTTTTTAATCTATAGTCGTGAGCTCTTTATATAGATGTTTTTAGATGTAGATGATCAAAAATTCTACTGTTATCGATGAATACATTTTGAAGTCTACTCAGTGTTTTTCTGGTTGCGTAGATCACACATTAAAGAACAAAGTATAAAAAGTGGACAGGTAGAATATCAGTGTCTTTATTGTACATCCAAAGAACTAATTAATTTTTCAGATTAATGGGTTTGAAAACATGTTCTAACATCCCATTTCAAAGTTTTAATAGCCGTGTTAAATATAAACAAGTGCCTTTCTAGGTATTATAAAAGTCATTAACAATGAAGCATGGAGCCTGTGACTCTGATATGTGAAGTCTGTATAATAAAACTTTCAAATTTAAAGCATGCTAACTTATTACTGAAGTTTGTGCATGTCACTAGTATAGTAGCAGGTCCGATATAAAAGTACTGAAACTGATTGACAGGATGAAAATAAAAGAGTTTGGTTCACAAGTCTTGGTGCGGAATTTTTGTTGTTCACATTACAGTAACAAATGTCTACGTCTGGCTTGAGAAAAATTTGTCTTGGAAAGTGAATCAAACCAGTGTGACAACCCACTTGGTTACCAAGCTGAAAAGTTAGTCTCAAACCTCAACAATGATGTTGCCATTTAGGAGTTTATAGACTTGGGGGAAAAGGCCAGGCTGTAAAGAAAACTAAAGCAAGGATTCAGCAATCAGGAATCACGAAATATGTAAACATTGAGAACTTCTCCAAGAAATCGATTCTCACGCAAAAATACATGAAGATTTAAGGAAACACTATGTAGACAGAGAAATCAGGAAAGCAACTGGTTTATGACAAGGAATTTAAAAAGAAAGACTTAGTGGAATTTGATCAACTGATGCTGCAAATAAGGAATGCAAAAAGCAACATGTTAAATCAACACATTTAGGCAGATTATTAAAATTGAGGCTTATGCTCTTAGAGTGAGGTGACATTGTGTAAAGAGCAGTTGTAAGAAAAAAAGATTCACAGGGTACAGGGCTGAACTTTGAGATGACAGGATGATAGATCTTGTTGTAATGATGATGAAGGGGAGTGTGTGCAAAGGGGTGATGAATGTCAAAACTGTTGTTCAGATACCAAAACCATATATTGTTAGTTGTGTTCCCAGGTTGGACATTGTTGGTTGGCCACAATTGAGTGACATTGTCTTAAGGAAGTTAAGTAGTAGTCTTATCACAGGCCATAAGGAGAAGCCCACACTGTTTGTACCCTTGGAGTATGAAGCTGCAAGCAATGGGTCACTGGTGACTCTGCATTATTCCCTGAGATGGATAGTTATGGGCCTGTCAGAGGGAAGAGTTCCGATAAACATTGTACAGTGACAGTTAATCGCCTTGACAATAAAGAGTTTTATGAAAGTGAACTGAGCAAAGACAATTTGAAGAATGTAGAGTGTGAGTGAATGTTTAAAAGGTGAGGAGTGAGCAAATGAAGTTGTGATAAGTTGACAAAATCATCATTACCCTTTCCTTAAAATCGTTGTCAAACCATTGCATGTTTTCTGACCTCGCAGTGTTATCCAGTTGATGCTTTAACTGTTTTATAAATTGAACTTTATAATTGACATTTCGGTACAAAACGGTTTCTGTAAAAACACTAACGCAGCATTCCATTTATGAAGCTTTACACTGGTTAATGAAATGCTAAGCAAAACTCTTATAAAACTTTAGCATTTGGGAATTTTCTATGTGGCCCCTTTTCGATTTTCAAGAATTCTGATAACTATTCCTTGACTCCTCCCAAAAAACTATTTCCTCTTGAAATTGTTATGGTTCTCCTCTAAAAATCGCCATAACTCCTCTAGATAAATTTTGAATGTACCCTAAGGTAGATTCTTTAACTTAAAATGACCAATGGTTGACAAAACTAAAGTTTTTGAGAGCATTAATTTTGTCAAAGATGATCGAGGTGCCTTGTCTCAAGGATGATGAATCAGCAGTTAGAAAGGAGTATTAGCTTTATACCACCACAAACAGTAGTGATGTAATGGAGATGTTTATTGTGTACCATTTATATAGCACTTCGTGGAAACTGTAAAAGGGTTTTTGTGGCTCCTACGGTTCAAACGGTTCCTTAGGTATAAGTGTCTACTATACTGTAGAAGGGTTGTTCTGTAAATGAAAGCAGGTGGAGAACTTCTTTATGACAAAAGTTTGTTTGATATATATTTCTTAGTTGTATTGTTTAAGTAATGTGCATCTATTTGGCTTTTACTTGAATAATTGATTATATTCTATTTTGAAACACAATTCACATTTAATGAAACGTAACTTCGAAAGTTTGTTTGAGCTTCTACCAAAATGATAACTACGCTTTTTTGGTTTCACAAAACCTTTGAAAGAAGAAAAGAAATAACTCACTTGTATAGAGCACTTCTGAATTCTGGAGTCATATACAACGTCTGTAAGAGGCTATTAAGGTAGCATGTCATTGCCTGATTTACAAGACCAACAAAACCTGAAAGAGAATGTTTGATTTTTATTATTTTAAATAAACCTTTAGCAAGTTAGATCAGCCTTCTATTGATATTTTCTTTCTTTACACTTTCAATTTTACTGACTACGATTCATATTAATCACCTTTCTCATTTAACATCCACATTTTCCAATCTACAGGATGGGGTTGGATGGGCAATGACTGCCCTCCACATCCACCAATCCAACACCACATGCTCCTCCACTCCCAACAAGTTCAAATCCTCATTTACAGAATCGCTCCTCTATGTCTTAGGCCTTTCTAACGGCCATCACCCCCAACTCTCACCACTGCAACCTCCCCAACACACTCCCCTCTGCCCTTTTCACATGTCCAAACCATCTCAGTCTTCTCTGCCTCAACTTAACAGAAAGGTCTGCCACCTCACTACTAGACCTCCCATCTTGCCACCTCACACTGGCCTGCTAACTGATGTTCAGGAAAGAAAGTTAACATATTTCAGATAAGTCTGTCACCATCTTGAGCAACAGCTGGTAAAGCAAGTGCTGCTCATCAACCCTCCTGGGAAAGGACACCAAGGCCAGCCTCAAACACAATACTTTGACACAATCTTTGCTTTAGCACCTTTTCCACATAAGGAAAACACACAAGATTGTGCTGAATGGAGTTCTGACTCAAGTCAATGCATGACTGGCAGTTGTGGTCAAACATCTACCTAGATGGGCAATGACTCAAAGGGTCAATTTTTTGTATCTTAACCAGTCTCTCATAAATCACAGCCAGGCTCTGTTGTAAACGGTAAACTGTATACTGTTATATCCTCTTTGGTATGTTTATTAAAGCCATATTTACACAGCATAACAATGAACACAACGAGCTCCTCGCTCAGAGATCTCGCACACCTAATTTCCCTAGAGGGGGGTCTAATAAATAGAACATCTAGTTATCTAAATATCTCCCTAGCGGGGATGGGTGAAACAGTTCGATACTACATATACCAGTCCATTTTTTAATTTATTTAGGTTACAGGATAAGGAAAAAGACATTTGTTTATCAATTTTTTTTATTTTTGTGTATTTCCAACTTTTTACGTAAATAAAATACTAATTAAAAAAATACTAAAGAAATATAAAAAAATTTAATTTCTGTCAACAACTTTTTAGCTTAATTTCCAAGTTATAGTAAATATTGTTTATCTAAAATACCTCCAAGGAAGTCAAATGTTAGGAAGAGATTGCTATTACCACAAAATCTTTTTTCGTTTATGTGTAACATGTGAGACTCGGAGAAGTTAACATTCTGTCAAACAGACTTGTCCAAGTTTTTCCTGCTCACTAGCAACAGCAAGTTGCTAAAAAGGATCTCCAGAATTTTTTTAAAAAATATCTATAATAGAATTATCCCCAAATCAGAATGTGATTATTGTTTTTTTGAAAAATATGTGCTGTCAAATTTGAACCAATGATAAACGTAAAATTACCCAACACCTTTATAAAGTATAACTATTCAAAATTATATTCAAAAATGACATTTACAATGGTGGCGGTGGTGGATGCAGGTCGGCCAAGCGCTGGAAAATCAGGAAGGCTAAAATGGACAGAGATGATTCAAGATTTACTAGAATGCAAGGATAAAGCTAGAAGTCTAACAAACTCAAGCAACCCACCACGTCTCCAAAACGGACGCAGGAAAGGCTATATTAGTGTTATGAAAGACTTATGGGACAACTTGGAATATGAGAGTTTGAGTTTATCAGCACAGAATCTTTGCAAACATGCAGCGAAAGCAGAAAGAAACAAACAAATAAGTAGAGGTGATTCTTCAACTGCTCTAGACAAGTCAAATGGTGTAGGAGCCTCAATGTTTCCCCAAACAAAAAGGATCAAAAGCAAAGGTGAAAATTTATCAGACATGAATGTGGATGAAGCTTCGATTTGCATATTTCTTTCAACTTCAGTAATGCAGGACACATTGTAAACCAAAGAACTCCCAAGGGACAGGCTTCTATTCATAGGGATGAAGACACTGAAAATCAAATTATGTCTGGACAATTAAATCAACCAGCCATATCTGCTAATAACAATTGCTCCTGAGATGCCTGGACTGCCAAGTACAATAAAGACAGTCCAAAAATTTATCAAGCCAAATAAGCCCGTTTATGAAGTATTTCCTTACGAAATAAAGACAAAATTTGGGGTAATATTAGTCAAGCAAGCTTCTGTAATTAATTCTTGTTAATGGTGTTTACAATAAAATTGTCTAGATACTACAGGAGAAATATATTTAATGTACCATCTGGTCGTGCGGGGAAGAGATTCATTGAAGAATTAACCTTTTGGATAAGGCAGTTCAATGCAGAATCTGATTTGAACTCAATTGCCTTGAAAGCATTCATGGTGCTCCTAACTTTGATTCTGCAAAAACTGTCTGCTACTTCTAAAAGCAAGGAACACAGCGAAGCCATAGAGCGTCAATAGTTCTCTGAAGACAAGGAGACCTTGATTTGTGGCTTAAAGAAGTGAGGTTTATACAAGGGAAATTTGAGAATTCTAAGAAGACTTGAACGGTTGTGGACATATCCAGAGTTTTTTCAAAGCTGATTCTGCAAGGAAAATTGTCAGCTGCATTAAAACTCCTAGATAACAAGAGCTCATCTGGCCTGCTCGACCTATCACCAGATGTCCTGCAAAGGGCTTCAGGACAAGTACACAGAGGCGGCTGATATTGCAGAGGATATTTTGTTGCATGGTTCGACTGATTTTATTCCACCAAATGTGTATGACCTCATAAATGAAGAAATGATTTACATTTCAGTAAGTAGAACCAAGGGCTCAGCAGGACCATCGGGAATGGACTCAGAGCTCTATAAGAGAATCCTGTGGTCTAAGAACTTTAAGACCGAGGGTAAAATCTTAAGAAAAGAGCTAGCCGTGATCACAAGAAATCTGCTTTGGAAATTGTACCATCCATCTTTACTCGAAGCCTTTACGTCCTGCAGGCTTCTCCCGTTCAACAAGAATCCTCGAATCAGACCAATTAGTTTTAGAGAGGTCTTGAGGCAAATAGTGGGAAAAACGGTTAGCGGTTTTTCAAAGAGGGAAAGAAAAGAAGCAGCAGGTCCCTTACAAGTTTGTGCTGGTCATAATGCAGAAGCGGAGGCTGCGATACATGCAGTGAGTCAAGTGTTTGAAGAAGAAGGAACAGATGGGATATTGCTAATCGATGCAAGAAACACCTTTAACCAAATGAACAGGTCAGAGGCTTTGCACAATATCCAGATCATGTGCAAAGAAATGGCACTTTATGTCATAAACACCTATAGAAGCCCATCTAGACTGTTTATCTGCAGTGGAGGTGAAATATTCTTACGAGAAAGCACTACACAGGGAGATCCATTGGCGATGCCATTGTATTCAGTCAATACATCTATATTGATTCAGAATTTGAGGTCCACTGCTTGATGGTCAAGCAAGTATGGCTTGCAGACAACTCTACCGAAGGAGGGAGAATTGCCCAGTTGTACAACTGATACAAGCACTTAAGTAAGGAAGGAAAAAAGTTTGGATATCTTGTGAACGGGTCAAAGAGCTGGCTTATTGTAAAGTCTGAGGCACTTGTAGAGGAAACAAAGAGGGTGTTTGGAGATGAAGTTAATATAACAACTGAAGGTCAGTAACATTTGGGTGCAGTAATTGTGTTGCAAGAATAAAAAGATCAGTATTGTGAGAAGAAAGTTCACGTATGGAAAGAGGAAATCGAACGACTCTCCAAAATAGCAAAGAGTCAGCCCCACGCGCCATACATTGCTTTCACAAAAGAGTACAAGTCGAAATTTACCTAGTACTTAATACACATGATAGAATTGTTTGAGGTTTATGTCTATCCAATCCAGGAGACGATTGAGGGTTTACTTCTCCCAACTATGTTTGGTAAATCAGAGCCTCTCTCAAATGAGGTGAGTGGACTTGCTACCTTAACCACAGCTCAAGGGGGTCTAGGCATGCCTGATTTGAGATCTGAGGCACCGCAGCAGTTTACTACCTTGAAGTCAATAACTACTGCACACATAGGTTCTATTATATCAGAGAGTTCAGTTATGGTGTCAGACGAAAAATCTACAGAGAAGCTTATGAGGCATTATTAGTCACTTAAGAGGGCGAGAGCCAAAGAGAAAATGAAAAGTATTGATGTAAGTCTTTCCCCAGATCTGCTGCGACTATTTAATCAATCGAGAGACAAGGGCACAAGCTCCTGGTTAAATGCAATGCCCCTCGCAGATCAGGGTTTAGCCCTAAACAAGCAGGAGTTTAGAGACTCACTACACTTACGCTATAACTTGCCCCTAGTCAATCTGCCACGTTAATGCATGTGCGGGAATAAATTTACTCTAGGCCACGCCCTCCCATGTAAAAAGGGGGGCTTTGTAGTGCAGAGACATGATGGTGTCTGGAATTTGTTAACGGCATTCATCGATAGGGTCTGCAGCAATGTGGAAATCAAACCACGCCTTCAACCCCTAGACAAAAAGTGGCTACATTTGAAGATTGCTATCACAAGCTCCAAGGCAAGGTTGGATATCAAGGCAGGAGGTTTCTGGTCAAGAAGAGTAACATCATTTTTTTATGTAAGAGTAATGCACGTCAATTCCAAGTGTTACCAGAGCAAGACAACATCTGAAGTGCTCAAGGACCAAGATGATGAGAAAAAATGCAAGTACCAGCAGTGGGTGCTAGATATAGAAATGGGCCCACTTACACCTTTAGTGTTTGGAACTAATAGCAGAATGGAAAATAAGTGTCAGCATTTCCTCAAGTAGCTTCCAGATAAGATAGCTCAGAAAGACAACAAGCTGTATAATACCGTTATCACATGGCTCAGGTCAAAAATTTCCTTTGAATTCTTAAGATTGGTCCATTCATGTGTGAGAGGTTCACAAATGCCGTTTCACAGCAATATAGATCATTCTTTAGACTGTAAAATAAACGTTGCTAAAGCAGAGATTTTAAGTGTTTGGGCTATGTTTCTTAATGTTAGGAGGTACTTGGATACTGGTTTGCTGTCATGTGTTAATTTTAATTTATAACACAATATTCAAATTTTTTAGATTTTTATGGAATTTTGAATTTTTAATATCGACCTTTTTACAATTCTGTAAATAGTAATTTTTAATTGTGAATAAAGTTAGTGTTTTTACTTTATTTACAATTTTGAAATACATGTAAAATTTTGTGTATTTTACAGCAGATGACAGCTAGTACATGTAGTTTCTTTATACAAAATGATATTTTGACAGTTATTAGCCAAAAGAAGTGAGAGAGTTGAGGATTGGCAGACAGGAAGTTCTTTTGCAGATTTGACTTTGAAATGAGAGATAAAACATATTTTTTTTCGGCAAAATCAAAATCTACATGACTTTGTATTTTACTTTAGCAAGGACTAACATTTTAAAGGGAATTGATTAATTGAGACACTCAATAGCAATTCTTGTAAAAAAATACCCCAATCCTATCTTGTAATGTTAAATGTTTATTGTTCTTTATTGTTGATGAGGCATTGTAAACAAATAATAAACAAAGATCTTGCCAGATGATTAATTATAAAAGGCTATGCCTTCATTTAGTTTTTACCTGTTTCTGACTTAGTAAATGATCCACAAGCATTTGATGAGCCACTGGAATTATAATAACAACTGTATGTTGAGCTGAGTGAATTGTTGTCAAACATGCTGCTCACACTGTCTTTAATAATATCATCTTGTTCCTCCTATTAATAAGAAAAAAAAAAAATAATAAATACAAGTTAAATGGTTGAAATAAAACTACCAGTAAGAAAATATCCTATTAATTATAAAATTATTCTTCTTTTTCCTAAATTGCTTTAACATTGTAATTATTATACAGTAACACCAATATAAAAATACAAAATCTTTGTAGTAACAGTGACTTTTTAAATATTTTAATTATAAAAACTTGTGACAGAATATAAAGCATTTGAAAAACTATAAAATATTGTATAAAATATAAAAACTAATGTGCCGTTTCAACAGTTTCACAGTGTTACTCTCAAACTTTAAAAATATAGAAAAAATTTAACCTACTTTATACAGAGCATCTGGTAGAGTGCGAAAAAAAATGAAAAATAGTTTGGAAATTTTTGTTAAATAGTGCAGAAAAAAAACTCAAAAGTGCGGAAATAGTGCAGAATTTTTCTGTTTTTTTTCATTCTAGAAACTAAAGTCAAGATGATTTTTGCCATGCCTATTACAGTACCAGTACTTAATAAAATAATTATGTTATAGTTACCTGAATTCTAAATCAACTGGGAAAAAATACAAAATACAGTGTATTTCCATTTTATCTTACAGTGTTTAAGTCTGAAGTAAAATCAATTCTACTGTGCTACTAAAGTTTTGCATATCATTGAATTATCAAATTTTCAAAACAATTCAACCAACAATACATACAGTTCTAGGACCTGGAAATAATTATTATTTATATCTTAATTCAAAAGACACAGAATTAGAAAATTCTTGTCTGCAACAGCCTTAATGCACTGACAAATTGTAATAAACTTTTCTTCCACTTTTATATCACATTACTAAAAAATGACCTAGAATTGTCAAAAGACAATGGAATTAAGAAATTCTTGCCTGCAACAGCTTTAATACATTAACAAATTGTAATAAACTTTTGTTCTACTTTCATGTCACATCGCTTCACCCTCAAAAATAAAGGCCCATTTGAACGGATCGAACATGTTGGTCAAACATCATCAAACATTGCTGGATGCAACATTTTTGATGCATTTGAACAGCACAATCAAACATGTTGGACAGTGTTAGACTATGCTGGATCAAGTTTGACTTTTCATCCAACATCACTATCCAACATTTACGCTCATGTGATCACAAATATGCAATCTTGTTAAAAAATTCTTGGGCCTGGTATCGAGATCCAACATTGTTGGATAGTGTTGGATTCATCTGAACACTTGAGCATCCAACACTGACCAAACACCGTCCAACACCACCCAACGATGTTAGATAATGTTTGACCAACATGTTTGATCCGTTTAAACGGACTTTAACTTGTTGAAAACTGCTTTGTGCTGTATAGAACCAAAAAACTGATTGGCTTTTAAATAAAGCCATTTGCCAATAAAGTATTGTTTTAAAAAGGTAGCTTAGTACCCAGGTTCACTCAAATTTTATTGTAATTGCCTGACTATTTTTCGGTTGTTTTCAAATTTTCATTTAATTTGGTTGGCTTTTATAATGACTTTTGGGCTATAAAAAGGTAAAAAACCATTGCTTAATAAATTAATTTGTGTTTGAAATTTAAAGTATGTCAAATAATTGCAATTAATAAATGCTGACTTTTTAATTTAATGTATTTTCCTCTAAATAAAGGTGCAGAAAAGTGTGGAAAAATGAAAAAAGTGTGAAATAGTGTGGATTTTAGTCAATAGTACAGAATCACACAATCGTATTTTACCAGACGCCCTGTATATATACTTTAACAAACATGATTGGGATGCTACTTGTATGTGATATCCTGAGAACTGAAAATACTTTTAAAGATCGATTAATATGTAAATAATTTAGCCTTGACCGAGTCACCCTGGGTGTTAAGATTAGGTTTCAAATCTCTTCTGAATATAACACTTCAAAAAGTAAACAGTCAAATTTAGATTGGCACTTTTTTAAGATTGAAAAATTATTTGGGATAATTTCCGTACTGGGGGGTACTTATTTATGTATGCAGTTTTATCGTGTATATTACTATAGAAGTCAGGGTCTGGGTAAGGTTTAGTTTGTATAATTAAACAATAGTACACCCCAATACGGAAATTTTACCAATTATTTTTCGCATCTTGATAGTTATTTTTACTATTGTGTTTGCCAACAGCAGTATGTTCTGCTATGCGCTGGTATAAGTGTCATGTTAGGTCATCTCTGTGTACATAAACTTGTTGCCTTCCAAATTTTTATCGAGGAAACATGTAATCAATATTGACAAATACAATTGTCATATAAAAATTGCTTTTATAGACGGGGTTTAACTTTGAATGTTCTCATGAATACCCTACCCCACCCCTAACTCCTTGCCCTCTGGAACTAGCAATTATTGCACCAAAAACACGTCTGCGGAACAAATCTGAAGTAAAACTAAAAATTGTCTAGAACTACTAAGCAAAACTTACCTCTTTTTTCTTTGTTGTCTTCAGTGGATCTGAATTATCTTTTTGCTTAATCAAGAAATTGTTCCTTCTCGAATTTGAACCGAGCCCGAACTCTTGCAAAGTAATGTTTCCGACTCCATTAAGCACAAGTTCTTCCGTGTTACCTGTATTACCACTTAATGGCTTAACCCACACTAACAAAAAAGTATCTTTTACATATTGGAAATGCTCAGCAACATCGTTGTAGAAAGAGTTCACGAGACTGGAGGCTGGGAGATTAACAGTATAGCGATTTTGCTTCCATTCAACATTTGTCTCATCTGTGACTATACACAAAACTTTTGGTTCTTCAGCCACATTATTTTCCTCAATCGCAACTACAGCTGTCGAAGAGTTGTTTCCATTTACTACATCAACATTCTCTGCATTAAGAGTCTGTGAATGAGTTAAGTTATAGCAGCCATTCTTGTCAACCATATTTTAAAAATCTCTTCCGGTATACATGTAAAAGTTTGAGCACAGTGACAGGTTCGGAAAATTACTGGTATCTTTCAACACTTTCAGTCAACAGCAAATTACCAAAAGCAGCCAAATCGTTATAGTTATCACAGTCACCTTGGTGCAAAACAACTTTCGTTGTTGAGACTTTAGAAACTAGAGAGTATAGTCGAGTGCGAGTAGAGCGAGTAGAGTTGAGTTCTATCCATAATTTACCCCCCCACCCCCCGACGCATTTTTTGTTTATCCTTTTTGCTCGCTGACTCAAATCATCGCGGTCGTATATGTTGAAGCGCTCGATGTGAAGAGATTTTTAAATAAAGATTTTAAAATAGTCCGTTGACGATATACCAATGAACTTGAGGCTTATTGAAAATGTGCACCAAGGTCTTGGCGTGCCAAAAGATACTGATGAATTAGCAGTTGTCAAGGGCACATACAAATTCTTCCACTATCTTTGCGATGGAATCGATGACAGGGTAATCTATATAATTCAAATTTATTTTCATTTAAAAGAATTTTTTGTTGAAAACCTAGGTAGAATATATAAACGTGAAGGGTAAAAACATTTTTATTGATAAATTATGGGGAGTGCAGCAGCTCCGATTCAATCTTGATAAAAATATCTTACACTAGTTTACCGTTTAGAGTTTTATCTAACAGCTAAGTTTTCTCTGAAACTTGTTTTTCTATCAGTCAAAGCTTCGTGATGATTGGTTAAAGTTATAGCCTAAGCTAAACTTTTGTCACTGTTTCCCATTAAAGAATGGAAAACAGTTTTAGAGTCCGTCAGATAAACAGATATTATAATAGCCTCTGCTACAGCGAGGTTGCATCAAGCATTCCAATCAATGAAAACTATTCATAAAAGTCATATAGGAAATCACTAGCACATTAATATAAGATTCTAAAAGCATGGGAATCCTCGGTAGACTTTACCACACATAAGGTGTACCAGACTCTTTTGTGCACTACATCGCTACAGTCGGCAGGGCCGTAGCAAGGGGAGGGGCTGGGGGGCCTGTGCCCCCCAGTTTTTACTCGTACTTTTGTTACTACTATTGCTTAACAGAATGTTTGAGAAAAAAGGGAATTACTTCACTAGTTTATAAGGCACTCTGATTTTGTTTCAAATGGAGTTTAAAACCCAGGAATTAATAAGTTTTCAGATATACTAACTTTCAAATTTTTCAAGGGGGCATATCTCCGGGCCCCCTATAGAAGGCTTGTGTTTTTGATGCTCGGTTGTGCCCCTCCAGTTTTTCAATGCTTGCTACAGCCCTGAGTTGGCTAAATTAAGCATAATCTGGTTGCTTTAAACTATTCTGCTCAAGGGGAGGTTTGCTGGTATTTTACTGCTAAAAATAAATTCCTTTGAATTTATGTTCAATATGTAAATGTTTAGGAACTTTTAAGCCCATGTATAGTAGATGTACATAAATATTGTTTTGAATGAATAAATGCTAATAATAACTTTTAGAGTGCCAAAACTATTGAAAATATTCTGAAGCATTTTCCATAAACTATAGCACAAAATTTACAATTAAGCTATTTATAATATAAATATGAGAACACAATACTATGGCTATAGATATTGTAAAATTATAAAAATTATAAAAAATGATAAAAAAGGTCTTAAGAATAGAAGGAAAGAAAATCAATTCAGCATACAGCAGCAAAAAGAACTGTTTTTGCCAACTGTTTAAAGTGCCTATGAAGCAAAAAATGTTTAATTTGTTTGTTTGAAAAGATTATAAGAAAGACAAACAGGCAAAATTTCAGAGTTAAAATAAATTTTAGAGATACTACATGCCTGGGAAGATTTGAGTTCTGTGGCTACCATTAAGATGCAAATTAGCAAGTGTCATGCATTATTAGATAATAATTATAAAAAAAAAGTATGAGAAATTAATTAAAAAATCAAACTTATTCAAGTTAAAAATAGTTCACAATCTGATTTAAAATACATTCTAAATAAAGGCAAAATCATTTTCTTGTAACAGCTTGAGTTTGAATTCCATGCTGTGAAGCAGTGTTGAGATATGAGCTAAACTTGCTATTGTCTCTCATGTTGCTTTTGAGGTTGGAAACAAGATTACATCACAGAAACGAAGAACTTGATAGCTTGAATGCATAATGAGCTAGCCAATCATCCATGCAAAACCTGCAAACATGGACAGCTATATCTCAGAGGCATTTTATCCAAATTCTTTGACAATTTCTGTATTAATTGCTGCGGAGCGAGCGAAGCGAGCGGAGCAGCACACTATTCGAAACAAATTCAATCTCTTCTTGCGGGCTCCCTGTGTCGCACGATAATACTGAGACAAAGTCGATTTTTTGGACTTTGTATGTAGCGATGTATGAATTTTGTTACGTAATCAATAGCTATTGCGCCGTCATTACATACG
>JAOBAY020079557.1:0-10983 GCA_025331085.2 Zoanthus sociatus
TAGTGGTGGTGGTAATGGTAATTGTAGTGGTTGTGGTACTGGTGGTGGTAGTGGTAGTGGTACTAGTGGTGGTGGTAATGGTAATTGTAGTGGTTGTGGTACTGGTGGTGGTAGTGGTAGTGGTACTAGTGGTGGTGGTAGTGGTAGTGGTAATGGTAATTGTAGTGGTTGTGGTACTGGTGGTGGTAGTGGTAGTGGTAATAGTGGTGGTGGTAGTTGTAGTGGTGGTGGTAATGGTAATTGTAGTGGTTGTGGTACTGGTGGTGGTAGTGGTAGCGGTACTAGTGGTGGTGGTAGTGGTAGTGGTAATGGTAATTGTAGTGGGTTGTGGTATTGGTGGTGGTGGTGGTGGAAGTGGTGGTAGTAGTAATAATGAAAAACAGTGTGTAATGAGAAAAATAAGATTTAGACAGAACTTTAAAGTGAAGGACAAGACCTTTGCTCTTCATCAGGTCTTTTGATCAAGTTAAACAACATGTGCAGCAGTTTGTCTGTTTCACTGGCTTCTGGATGATTGATAGCAGTGCAAATAATGACAGGAATCAACTCCTTTAACCAAAAATAAATAAATTTGTTAGACACAAATCATTTATGTAAACATGCTCAACTTTATTAAAGGGGGAGTCAAGAACAAATCAATAATAATAATGGAAAGTGTATTTAAAAATAACTTTGTGAACTAGGAACAGGTTTCACTAAAGATGCAGCCGCCTTTACTAAGATGTGATTTTCATTTATAGTTGATTTTAAAATTTTGATTTTGGACTGAAACCCATTTTACACGAGCAATTTCCTTGACAAAGGAATATGAGATAAGTTATAAAGACCAAAGATAAACTCGTCAATAAAATCTTGTTGATTATTTACATTAGGAATGGAAATTCCTGGTTTTCAAACGAAACATTCACCATATTTTACATGTAGCCGCTAACTTGATCCGTCACATTCAATCCGATGAGGGACTACAGCCCACAACAGTTTAAATCCTTTTTACTGCGGTGTAAAATACGTCAATACTCTCATTGTTTTCTATTCACTATAAAGAGATTTGCGAACTCAGTTTATTACCACACTGAAGATGAGGGTTGTTCCTCGAAACATGTCTGTTTATGTTTAAATAAAAATGAACGAGAAGTTCAAGATCAAGAGCGTTGTCAACATAATAAGGATTATATATTTATCAAATTGTTTCTATACATTTCAAATATATGAATATAATTTTTATTCCAGACATTGTCACAATGACATCTTCAGTAGAATATGAAAAACGGTTACAATCTCGAATATAAAAACCAGGCAAATCGAATAATGGAACACTCAAGTGCACAAACGTTGTAGGTTATTGTCCCTGCGTTTATAGGTCCCATGCATTGAAATACTTGAATGGCAACCCCAAGGCGCTATTAAATATTACAATTTTTAACTTAATTTTTAAATTTAAATTTTGGTATGTTTCTGTTGAAAGCATCCTTAACTGAACTTTCTGACACTTGTCAGATAAATTACCTTTGTTCAAAATCTTTCTTTATTATATGTTTTTTTTTATGAAAAAAAAAACTTTATTTATTGTCAATTGCGAAGGAAGTGGTTGCCCATTCTTCTAAAGACAGAGGCTAATGTTTAATCACTCGACGGCTCAGATCTTGATGTGGAGGTCGAATTTGCAGAGGGAGGAAAACTGGAGTACCCGGAGAAAAACCCTCGAAGTCAGATTGAGATCAACAAATCTCAGCCCACAAGCGGCGCCTGGGAATCGATCCCAGAACCTAGGGGTGGAAGGCGCCACTGATGATCAATACGCCAACCTGACTCCCATAACTAATGTTGTTATTGAACATGCCTATAACTTTATAAGCGAGCTGTCCAATTCTGATAAAACTTTCGTCAAAAAGATCCGTTTTTTTAAACAAAGTATGTATCACATCTTAGATGCAGCTGCAAATTTAAATAAAAAAAATCTTATCTTCAATTATACTCACCGTAAAATATGATTACATCGATTTTAAGTTATGCCTGCGTAATTTCACTTGCTTTTGCTAACACTTAATATTAGTCTAAAAACTTTTAAAATGAAACATCTCAGCTTTTATATTACACATTAAAGCCATCAAAAAGGAAAAAATTTCATTAAAATTTAGGAATTAAGTTCTAAAACTTATTGTCTAGAGTTCTGGGGTTGCGATTGAAGTACTTTACCAACTTATAAAAGCAAGGACGATTACATACAACCTTTACAAGGGCACTTTATTGTTTGATTAGTTGGATCTAATAAAAACTAAATAAAAATTATATTTGGACTAATATGAAAACTCGAACCAATCTACTGTTTCAACCCTGGTTTTCAGGAATAAAACTGAACTATCGTAAGTAAATGAACGTTTGGTAAGTAAGTGAACTTTTGGTACGCAAATGATCTTTTGGTAAGTAAATGATCTTTTGGTAAGTAAATGATCTTTTGGCAAGTAAATGATCTTTTGGTAAGATCTTTTGACAGGCACGCCGTCATTGCATGTTAAAACACAACCAAATGTAGTTACGCACCTCTCTCTTGTTCAACAGGACATTCGGTACGATGTGTGGCAAGCATCTTGCAATGATAAACACAACATTTTGATCTTCACTGGAGAGACTCGAAACCTGAAACGAAAGACAATGTAATTTTTTTCCATTCATATCATGTCACCTTGGCACTAAAATAATACTCAATCAGCACTTACACAAACAAAGTTTGAAAACGCACTCAATCTTTTATAAAAAACCTAAAGCTGAATCTTATCCAAGGCTATAAGTCAACCCTTACCTCTTCTAATAAAATGATATCTCTGTTTTGCTAACTGCTCTTCTATATACTATATTCTATTTATATTCTAAACGCTAATGTTGTATGTAGTATTAGGTAATCTGGAAATTTATTTTATATGGTATATCAAGGATTCATTAACGTCCTTTGCTTTACTTTACTTTGAAGCAAAAGACGTTAATGAACCCTTGGGTATGAGTATGTGTGTCTGAGTGTGTATGTACCTGTATCTGACCTTACAATGCAATCACTAAAAAAATGTAAACTGGCAACCTGGCATTCTTAACCCTAAGGTTATTTCGCTTACCATTGGCCCTACTTATTTATAATTTTTATACTTAAAATTATTTTAAGTAACTTTAATATTATAATTTATGAAAAGGTGATAAAGCTTACTACTGCGACTGTCAATTAAACAAGCTCTGAACTTTAGGGACAACTGCAAGATCATCGCAGAAATGGAGAACAACAAAAGCTGAAACTAATCTAATAAACATCAAATAGTGTTATAATCCAGGTTTCTCATTAGATCCCAGGACCCAGGTACCAGTACACACACTCTCTGATTAGTGTACCCGTGTACTTCCCATTAACCTGGGTACCACTACCCGTGCTCTCTGATCAGTGCACGGTCCGTGTACTTCCCATTAACCTGGGTACCAGTACCCGTGTTCTCTGATTAGTGCACGGTCCGTGTACTTCCCATTAACCTGGGTACCAGTACCCGTGTTCTCTGATCAGTGCACGGTCCGTGTACTTCCCATTAACCTGGGTACCAGTACCCGTGTTCTCTGATTAGTGCACTCAGGTACTTCCCATAAAAAATTAGAACTTAAAAAACTTCAAAAGATTGATAACCTTCTTCCTTCAATTGCTATTGTATCTATATTAAGGAAACATCCCTAAACTGAACTTTTGGCCTTTCGATTTATTTAAAACGTTCTAGCAATAGAATTTAATCACGTTCAAAATCGTATCCAAGGAAACCAACATCACTCTTCATTTACAAGTCATTACCAAGACGCCTCTCCCATACCTTTGCTACAAAATGTTTTAAAAGCAGTGAATATTTTGACCCTGCTCGAATTTTAGTAAACTAACATACAAACAAAGCAGGTTCCAGTTGAAACAAGGTAAAGCTAAATGAAGAAAACTTGAAAATTTTCGTCAACATGTAGGAAAACACATTTAAAAGTTTTCAAAAATTTCTCTGGAGGAACATAGGATGAAACCCCATCCCCCTGAAGGAAGCACGCACCTCCAACACTCGCTAAATGTCTATTTGTTGGTACCTTCCTACAACACTTGTAACAAGTACCCTCCTACTTGAAAAAATAATGAAACCTCTGATAATCAACACATTTTTACATCAATTACAACCTACAGTGGGGGACAACGCACCTCCTGGGCAAGTCTGGTGTCCAGTTGAATATGACAGTACGAGATCAATGCCTTCCTGAAGGCTGGAGACATTTTTCTAAAATACAAACAAGTTTCTACTTTTTAAAATCAATTTTAACTTGAAGGGCGAATAATTAATTAATGAAGCCATAAATTTCATTTGAATTCAACTGAAACATAAATGTTAACTTTAAATGTTAAAAAAACATTTTCTCGAGTAAAGGTAGCAAACGAGTGACAGAGTTTCAACATATTCAATTAAGAAAATTTTATTGATTAAGATGGCTCCCAAGGGTTTTTACAAAAACTACTAAATAACTGTGTTTGTGAAAAGCAGTATTTGTGCTTCTTTAAAAACTTTTTCTCACCTCTTTACTACAAGGATATATATATCTTTGAGAACTTAATACTACTAAGTAGTTTTTGCTATTAACCCCTTAAAATTGTTTTGAAATGTGAACAAAACGGGAAAGCGTGAACTTGCTTGGGGGAAACTTCTATAAACTTGCTGTTTCTGTAAACATGAAACAGTTATTTCAAACACGGCACTGAGTCATTTAGCATGCAAAAACTAGTTAAAAAACTTGCTTAAACTTTGCACGCTGTGATGTAACATAATTTTTTTAGACTCACACATGCATGCGGTACAATAATAAAAACCACAAGGTTTAGAAAATAACCATCAAGATGTGAACCAAATGGAAAAGAACAATGTTTTTATTATTGCTGAATTAAAGATGCGTATTTTCTTCCAAATGTTTGCCAATATGAATTGCAGATAATGGAGATGGTATCAAGGAAGATGTGTAAAGGTAGCGAATTCTTATTAAATAAGAATGACGAATATGGCCCTTCCTTTCCAAAACGTCCGTATAACATTCGCCCATTTTCAAATCTTTGTAACAAAAATTGGTACCAGACTCAAAGAAAGATTCATAAAAAATTATAAAGTTTTAAAACAGTTAAGTAAACCACTACTTTTTTTTTATTTTTGTGTCTGAGTAAGTGTGTGCTGATTTTAAACATGTTTAATTCAAAAAAAGTTCTGGCTGTCCTGCTTGTATAGCCCCTGTATGGTTATTCCGGGTAGCCAGCATCTTGCCACTCATTAATTTTCTTTTGATTTGCAAAAATAACAATCAATTTTAAGGTGGAATAAACTATTGTTGTTGTTGTTTTTGTCACTATTATACCAACCTTTCATAGTACATCATAGGTGATACATAGTTCATGGCAGGTTGAAAATTATACTCTTTAGTTTCGCCCTGTAAGTTAAAATGACACATTACTTTACTTTAAGCAACTACAGAATACAATTTAGTGTTGGTAATTCAGCCACCAATTTTCAGGATACTTCTATTATCTAGACATTGGATGGTTCCATAAAGACTGTATTTGGCCACCACTTTTCTAAATCCTTCTATTAGCCAGACGCAGGATTGTTTCACAATAACCATATTTGGCCACCACTTTTCTACATTCTTTTATTAACTAAAAGTGGGGTTGTTCTCT
Organism: Zoanthus sociatus; assembly: GCA_025331085.2. NCBI lineage: Eukaryota > Metazoa > Cnidaria > Anthozoa > Zoantharia > Zoanthidae > Zoanthus > Zoanthus sociatus. Next base: position 5,714 of record JAOBAY020079557.1, read on the forward strand.
GCATCCTTCTATATTATCTAGATGTTGGGTGGCTTCCATAATGACCATATTTGGCCACCACTTTTCTGGATCCTTTTATATTATCCAGATGTTGAATGGTTCCATAATGACCATATTCGTTCACCACTTTTCTGGATCCTTCTATATTATCCAGACCTTGGGTGATTCCACAATGACCATATTCGGTCACCACTTTTCTGGATCCTTCTTTATTATCTAGATGTTGGGTGGCTTCTATAACGACCATATTCTATATTATCCAAACGTTGGGTGGTTCCACAATGACCATATTTGGTAACCACTTTTCTGAATTCTTCTATATTATGTAGATGTTGGGTGGCTTCCATAATGACCATATTTGGTCATCACTTTTCTGGATCCTTCTATATTATCCAGACGTTGGGTGATTCCACAATGACCATATTCGGTCACCACTTTTCTGGATCCTTCTATATTATCCAAATGTTGGGTGGTTCCCCAATGACCATATTCGGTCACCACTTTTCTGGATTCTTCTATATTATATAGACGTTGGGTGGCTTCCATGATGACCATATTCGGCCACCACTTTTCTGGATCCTTCTATATAATCCAGATGTTGAATGGTTCCATAATTTGGTCACCGTTGAATGGTTCCATAATTCGGTCACCACTTTTCTGGATCCTTCTATATTATCCAAATGTTGGGTGATTCCACAATGATCATATTCGGTCACCACTTTTCTGGATCCTTCTATATCATCCAAATGTTGGGTGGTTCCCCAATGACCATATTCGGCCACCACTTTTCTGGATCCTTCTATATTATTCAGACATTGAATGGTTCCGTAATTCGGTCACCGTTGAATGGTTCCATAATTTGGTCACCACTTTTCTGGATCCTTCTATATTATCCAGACGTTGAATGGTTCCATAATTCGGTCACCGTTGAATGGTTCCCTAATTCGGTCACCACTTTTCTGGATCCTTCTATATTATCCAGACGTTGGGTGGTTCCACAATGACTATATTTGGTCACCACTTTTCTGGATCATTCTATATTATCTAGACGTTGGATGGCTTCCATAATGACCATATTCGGCCACCCATTTTCTGGATCCTTCTATATTATCCAGACGCTGGGTAGTTTCACAATAACCATATTCAGTCACCACTTTTCTGGATTCTTCTATATTATCTAGACGTTGAATGGTTCCATAATGACCATATTGGGCCACCACTTAAAATTCTAGATCCTTCTATATTATCCAGACATTGAATGGTTCTACTTTTCTGGATTTTGCCATGAAGTGGATGCAGACATAAAAGCACATAGATGAAAGTAGACTTTTTAAGTTTACTGTGCAAACTTTGGCATTCATAAAACAGTGAAAAGACAAACGGAGGAAAATTTTACATCCCCTTACTTTGAAATCTTCATATTAACACAAATCAATAGAATTTGGTCTCTGACTATAATGCTCAAAGAGACAGTCTTATTGTGAATGTCTCAGTGGATGAGATAATAGAAAAAATGGAAGATGTATGAATCCTTTGAGAAATAATGGTATATGGGTAGATGCTAAAACAGGAAGTTAGCTGTGAAAGAGTAAATTACTGTCGAAAGAGTGGAAAGCAGTACTGCTGCTAGAATTGATCCATGAGGGTATTATTGAGAGTTGCTCTAAAATCAATTTAGTGTGCAGTGTTAGAGGTTACGTACAAAACCATGACACATGCACGTGGTACATACAGTAGACGAGGATGTAAGAAGAAAAGTAAGCGCAGTGAATGGAAATTTTGGATAGTTATAAATTTAATAAAGAGGGAGAATAACGGTATTTTAAAGGTATGAACCTATGATTAAAATTAAAAAAAATCATGAAAATTATGAAAATTGCTCATTATGCAAAATTAATCTATCCAATTTACTCACTTCTTTTTGTGACGGATCTTGAAAAGTTTCTGAAGGAGGTTCATTCTGAGTTGTAACAGTGCTCTCCAGACCCCCTCCAAAAAGCCTCCCTGGTTTGTTCGGTTTATATTCTCCAAAAATAAGATCTGGGACTTTGTTCACGTTATCTTTATGTGACCATAGAGAATTAGTGATACCACCTTCACTGTTATCTTGGTCATGTGATGTGCAAGGTATGTCATTATCATCGCTGTTGGTTGATTGGTCTGCAGTCTTTACTGGAGATTTCACTGGAGTTAATTGTCTTGAAGACATATCCTTTAATTCACTGAAAATTTAAAACCATCAAACCCGGCAATGGGTTTAAAACGGTTATTAGTGAAAAAGGCTTCATCAAGATCTCATCATTATTCTCAAGTAAATACATGAACTAATGGAATTGGAAAAGAAAGCGAAAGCAAAATAAGTTGTAAGTCTTCTTTAATTAGAAGTTCCTTAAATAATTACTTTAAAACCAATAAAAGCATGATTAACGTAATAACACATGTGCATTCTTGAAATATAGATATTCTCTGAATTAAAGGGAACCTGAACTGCTAAATTATTTTTAATATAAAATTATCATAAAACTACATCTGTTTGAGATTTCAAAAATGTGTTTTTATACCAATTATACCGATTTCTCGGTCCATGTCCTCAGAAATAAATAAAGAAATGTGCTAATGAAGACGCTATACTTGCGCCCGCAATATCGTCACGTTATGACGCCATGACGTTAACAATGTTACGTTCCTTTCATTTTGTAAGCATTTTGTGACGGTGATTTCTAAACAGATATAGCTTTATACAAGTGAAATGTCTCTACTTTACAATTTCATTACCATTTCCAGTGATCAACACGGTACGATTTCATGTTGTGACTTCCGAGCAACTGCTCTGAGCCCGCGTTAAAAGCAAAATATTGCGCCCTACTTAAGGTTTAATTTATGACCCTTTAAATTGCAATAATGTTTTCACAATACAGATCAGCTAATCACTCTAAAATCTACATTTTTCGAAACTTTAACACATCAACTAAATCCAGTTGCATGTAATGAATATTTCAAAATTTAAAATCCAAGGAAATTTTGTCTATGCTTGTTTTGTGCTTCCTTTAAGAAATTAACTTTTTTAGCCATGTAGGGCTAATGAATACTAATAATGCTATCAATAGCTGCTAAAACTCGACTCATTATCGTTAGTATTACACTTAAGGTTGCAACCAATATTAGGGTTGCCACACATCGAAATATTCTCTGACTTTTCCCTGCTCTAAAGCACATCTCACTGACCTTAAACATGGCAATTTGTACAGAGAACATAAAAATTAATGCTTCACAAATTTTCAGTTTTTTTGTTTAGACATTCAATAAATGCAAATAAAACCTTAAAATGTCAAAAAGGATATAAATTTCCCAGGCTTTCCCCTGCCTTTGCGCAGAAATCCAAACTTCCCTGACCAAATATAAAATTTACTGACTTTTCCCTGACCTTGAAAAAAATTCATTTCTCCCTGATCTTTCATTGATCGGGGCAACAATGAATATGGCTGCTGTGCTTGAATATCTAGTGGCAATAAACAACAAAGTGTAGAGTGTAAATTATCAAACTCTTACCTTTCCAGTCGGTCAACATTGTCAACAAGTGTTCGGTTCTCATATTTCATTTCACCCAATTCTTCTTGGAGTTGTTTGCATTCAGCTTGTAATTGTGTGTTCAGCTCTTCAAGCTTGTTTTTCTCCTCACGCACAGCTTGAAGAACAAGCATCACCTCTGGCACTGTGTGATGTCCATAGTCTCGGTAGAGATGAAGCAAGTCAGGCGGTTTGGGGACATTCAAACCAACTTCATCCCAGTCATCAAAATCCTAAGAAAACAAGAATATAATTTGGTTTCTAAAATAGCATATAAATAATTTAGTTATTGAAAAAATTTACACATTAAACATATTATAAATTACATATTACATATTACAAAGTTAACATATTACATACATTACGTATTTACATATTTACATATTACATAGTACATATTTATACCAGTTATCATCAAGAACCATCATATAATCACTGCCACCATTATCATCACCATTATCATTAACACATGATCATCACACTATCATCAATAGCATCATCATTGTTTTTGTTATCACTATTTCACCAACATCACCACCATCATCATTAAAAGCTTCATCACTGTCATCATAATTTAACTGCTGTTACAAAATATTCCACCACTTAAAAGTCTCTGGATAATTATAAAAAAGTCTTTATAGAATAACATTTGTGAATCTAGATATTGTAAATAAGATATGGAATCTTTTATGAGTGAGCATTACAAAATAAGGTTTCACCCATAATTTACATGAACAATCCCAATCTTACTTCATCAAAACCACGTGGTTTCAATTTGCTTAAAGGAAAGTTCCATGAAAACATGGGTTTTCAAGAAAAGGAGGTAGATATTTCACAAACCTTCTTACCTGGTCAGCGTTTTCATCACAAAATGTGACTGAAGTTAATCTGTATTCATTGTTGAGTAAAAATTCATTAACCAGGAAATTTAAGGCTCTTTTCTCATATGGTTTTATTGGCTCCTAAAAATTAAAAAAAAGTGTTTAACAACTTGCAATTTTGATTATAAAAATAATTCATTAGACAACCTTTTTATAAAAAAAGTTGTTTTCATATTGAAACTTTAAGCTAAAGTATATATTTGAAACAAGACACTGCTGGATAATGAAAGCTGGACTCTAGTAGACTACTTTTGCCAGCAACTACAGAATGCAGTCCATTGGTGGTAATCTGATCACTTACTTCGCTTGGAGACTGATTATTTTCAGTTCTACTCCTTTTCCTGCCATCTGTTGATACTGACTCTGTCCCTGAAGGTCAAAGTGTTACCAAGCTGTTAATTAATGTCTTTTATCAACAAAACTCTGTCAGTAATGAAATTACATAATGTTTAACAGTTAGACCTCGAGGACGAATGGACTACAAACTAATAGCCCTTAACTGATAAGGCCTTGGGCTGAATGGGCTATTCAAAGTCATAGTCCGTTGTTTTAGTATAAACCTAGTAAAAGATGTACAAATTAAGGGGACTCTCTACTTTAAATTTTGGTGGTTTATGAAGGAGTTGAAAGAAGTATTTAAACTAGAAGAATTTTGGGGATGATCGCCAAACCGTCCCTCCAGACCATACAAAAATGCAACTTAGGGGACGGTTTGGCAGTTTTCTAACTCCAAGATTATATTTTAAACTTCACTAAAATTCCCCCAAACTCAAATTTCCCTTAAAAGACTACATTTACCAAATGTATTACACACTAGGGGCT
>JAOBAY020079568.1:0-10980 GCA_025331085.2 Zoanthus sociatus
AAAAATGTGTTATTTTATAAGTGTTTTTAATTATATAAGTATCTTTATTGTTATTTGCAGGGTATAGCACCTTATGTGGGCCTAAATTTCGCCTTCTATGAAACTTTAAAAGGTAATAATTTAATATTAGTATTTGTTTTGTCTAAAATCAGCAGTTTAGTTTCACCGTTAGTTTCAGTTCAGTTTATTTATTTTGCCGTTTAATACAAATATCTATATACATGTAGTTACAGTTTTATTATAGTTAAAAATAGGCAAAGATGCTCACAAAGAAACCAAGGGGCGTATAAGGGATGTGGGCTCCCTGAAATATCTATTATTTTATAGAATTCTAGCTTACAGACGTTTTAATAAGATTAAGAATAGTTTAGATTTAAAAAGCGCACACACAAACAGACGAACGCAAGTACAAGTAAAAAGTACGATTTAAGGAGAAAAAAATGTGAAGAAGTGTGATAGCCACAGTGCTATACGTGCACATCACAAAGGGTGAAAAATCAAAAATTTATCATATTTGTATTCGTATCAAGGTTCAAGTAACGAAATTCTAATCGTTGAACAAACAGATATTAAATATTTTCATTACGTCACATAATTGTTGCGGTTACTCGTAAGAGTGTTGTTTCCTTTCAACTGGAGGTAAAGTTTCATAAAAACAATTGGTAATATAAAACTAAGAAGTCATAGACTGTTTAGTAGTTAAGCTTTCATATTTAAATTCATTGCTACTTTAACTTTGTTTAAGGTTTCGTCTTTGCATACTTTTTTCCAATTGCAAAGGCGGTGTAAGTTTCATAGGTGAAAGTTTCGTAAAAACAGATAGTATGACATTAGGAAGTCATAGACTGTTTAGTAGAACTTTAATCTTGAATATTTGAATTCATTGCTACTTTAACTTTGTTTTAGGTTTCGTCTTTCGCATACTTTTCCCCGATCGCAAAGGTGAAAGCACGTTCACTGGTATGTTTGTGAAGGAAGAGCTACCAGTGTTAACGAGATTAGCGTGCGGAGGGCTTGCTGGGGCTATGGCGCAGTCAAGTGAGTTGTATTTTCAACACCAGTATTTATGATAAAAAGTTTATTTGTGTATTTTCATCTCTTGATGCTGGAAGGGTTACTTCATTTATTGAGTTTTATTCCTAAAACTAATATGGTATAAGAGACTTTTTTGGATTTTTTAATTGACGTAGGAAAGTTCGACCAAAATCATTCGACTTGCTTCAAATTTTTTTGACAAATAGTTGGAAACATAAACAAACAAAATGTTCGCGAAGGCTATTTGTATCATAATATATAGACTTGTTAAAATCTTTATCATTTGATGGTTATCTTTGTCAAAGGTGGCTGAGGAATTTATCGTACGGACGTATGTGGGTCCAGCCGTCTTGGAAGTGTTAGATTCCAATCAGTTTGGAGCCATACCAAAGTCATCAACTACCCAAGCTCTCATCTCCGTGGTTCACAGGTGGTCTAAACCTACTGAAGGGACCGGTGTAGCGGTGAGAGTAGTGCTCCTGGCCTTACAAGAAAGCCTTTGACCTGATGGACTATCGAATCCTAGTTAAAGATCTTTTCTTTGTGCATTCCTACCGGCCTTGCCTGTTGGGTTTGTGATTTCCATATAAAACTTAATTGAAACTAAAGCTTCCATATAAAACACGTGACTGCCTTTCTGTGTGGAGCAGGGTTCCATCTGGCGTTCCCCAAGGAACGAAACTCGGTCCCTGGCTTTTTCTATTAATGATAAACGATTTTCGGCCATCCGATGCACAGTCTTGGAAGTTTGTCGACGATACAACTTTAGCCGAGGTGATCCCAAGGGAAGGGCAGTCTAACATCCATAATGCTGTGGACGCAGTCAAGCAATGGTCACGTAATAACAAGCTGGTGCAAAATGCTGGCAAGAGCAAAGAAATTATAATAGACTTCAAGAAGAATAAGCAGCCGTTTGATAGCATCAGTGTAAACTCTATCGAACTTGAATCTGGAGCCGGGCACGCAAAGATAATAGGTGTTATTTTGTCAAAAAATTTATTGTGGAACAACCATATCCTTACCAGCCTTCTCAAAATGGGCCGGCAGCTGGCTCAACGAGCCGCCTCCTCTGGGAATTTGACCGTCTCCTTGCCGTCAGAAAATGTATTATTTTTATTAACAACAAGGAGAAAAGATAAAACAAAACCGCCTCCAACTTTAATATAACCTGCTCCTCAGAAATATTTTGAGAAGGCTGCTTACAATCGTAATGAAGGCCAATAAACGTGTGTTTTATTATCATTTTGTTAAAGCGAGCATGAGTTCCTGAAGCGACATTGTTAATTTTTATTCTGCGAGATCTGTCCTGTACTGTTCGCCGGTTTTCCATCACGCACTTCCAGAATATCTCAGCAATGACCTATAGAGCGCGTGCAGAAGTGAGTTCTTTCCATCATCTCTCCTGGCAAACCATATGCTTAGAATCCAAGTATGCCGAAACCTTAGCACTGCGCTAAGTTGTGTCAGCTAAGTCGTTTCAGTCAATCACTTCTGATAACACCCGTCAACTGCACCGCCTGTTACCGCCAACTCCAAGGCATGCTGCCCACTATAGTTTAAAAAAAACGAAATTTTGTGTACTTTTTTACTCGGATAAACAGATTTAAGAACCTTACCCAGGCGAAGATCAGTACTTTTTAAATGTTACATAGAGATAAGTCTTATCATTATTATATTTAACTTATGCATTTCTTAGTTAAATTTTGTAAATAGTTTTCTTTTTATCACATTATAATATTTTGTAATAATTACGCAATTCAGTCCCATTGACTGCAATGTTTTTAATGAATTAATAAAACCTGTAAACCTTTAAACCTATCTGTTGTTTTTCCTAGTAACTTATCCCTTGGATGTCGTGCGCCGACGATTTCAAATGAGCGGAATTAGCGGTTCACTGTTTCAGTACACAGGGCTGTTTCATGCCTTCGGACACATTCTGAAAACTGAAGGCTACAAAGGTTTATACAAAGGAATGTGGCCCAATTTACTCAAGGTAAGGCAAATTATATTGTAAATTTTGTATAAACTTACTTACGGTCTAACACGCATCCTGCATTCTGATTGGCTACTCTACTAGAGGTCTATTTGTCACTGTGATAGCCTACTAGTAGAGAAAAGATGGCGGATCAAAATAGTATTGAGCCCCGTTTTGCTATAATATTAAAAGACTTCATCGATAATATACTTTGATATACTTTCATGACTTCATCGTTAATTTAATTTGTACATCCTTTTTTGACCGATTAATAGGTTTATACTAAAACAATTAGACCTCTCGACCTCATGGACTACGAGTTTGAATAGCACAATCGGCCTACGGCCTCATGGACTATTGACTCGTAGTCCATTCGTCCTCGAGGTCTAATTGTTAAATGTACGTGGAAATTCACATTCTTTCCAAACATTTGTAGTAACCTTTTGGTTTCCAAGAAAATGCTTAATTCTTTGGCTTAAACGCAAGTTCTTGTATAGAAAACCGAACGAGGGTCCAAGGAGATGGCTACACAGCCTGTAACTGAAAAGATTAGTATAAATCTTCCCGAAGTAATAAGAAAACGAAGCAAATCATAACACCAGGAAAGAAGGGCTTTTTAGTTTAGTTTTGCTTTGCTTTATTTCAAGATGTCACCAAAATATCTTCAAGTTCTTGGTAACTTTGGTACTGAGCGATCAAGAGCTGCCGTAAATAATTTTAAAACTACACTCAATCCCATGGTCGTAACTATAGCTTAGCTTAGCATGCAACATTGCACGCAACAAAACTGAAGTTGAATCGCGCTCTACTCTTTCAACATTGCGTACAACAAGTTTTCTTTTTTAAAGGACTTCTTGTTGGACGCCATTTTGATTGTTGTGATGCTGGGTAAACATGCTGCGCTATCACAGCTCAGTGTTTTGTGCTTTTGTTGCACCGTGTCTCCATCTCCAAAAAATTGTCACGCGCAATGTTGCATGAAATGTTGCACCGTGTGTCCGCTCCTTAAATAGTTCTTATGTGAACGGTGCTTAATATGAACATTTTCAGCGTGACATGTTCTTGACTTTTAGGTTCTCATACGCGGAATTTCACTGTCGCTTAGTGATCCTAACAAGAAAACGTATTTTCTACTTTACTATAGGTTGCGCCACTTGTGGGAATTCAGTTTGTGACGTATGAGATAGCTAAGGCAGTAATGCATGGACACCCTTTACCATTACCATGGAGATAGCAGTTACACTTGACAGCTATTGTCATGGCAACCAGTACCTCTAGGAGCCCTGCATTACCTGAAAAACAGAATTCATGGATGTTGTATTTGGTGATAAGAACTCAAAAGATCTTATGTCAAGAAATCGTCATTTAGACTGAGAGAGTTCTGGAAAAGGAAAGGTTTCATTTAGTGAACCGTGATAACTTTGAACACATTCTCAAGTGGTGTATTGAAAACTGAAACCATGTACGCTTTACCGTGTGGTATTGAACAAAATATAATTTTTTGAAAATATTTGGCATTTTATTTAATAAGAATAACTAAAAATTGTCACTTAACTGACAATATTCTGTTAATGGAACGTGATAAAGGCCGAGTTATATCGTTATGTCTTTCGAGACCATCTTGGTTTAGACTTGTTTTGTTAAAAATATTACCAATAATTTAGAAGCAACTCAAATAATTTTTCCTTTTATAAAAATTAATCTTTGAAATTTGCCTTAATTCTGTGTAAAAGTTTGACGTTTCGTATGCTAGTAAACATGGATATACGTTTCAAAATTATGACCGTTAAAATTATTAATTGTCGGACAGAAAATATCTGCACTCACAGTTGTAATTTAAGAGATTTTTTTAGAAATAAAATAGTGACAGCAATAAGCATATTACTAGTATAGCCCAAGGCTATGAAAATGCTGCGGATTTTTGGTTTGTTTAAATGTGCATTTTAAATTTTTATATATACAACTAAGTGTAAAACGTTCCTTATCTCTCGCTTCCTTTGCGTTCGCACGTGAACTGAAACCAACACAACAAAATGTGATAGTTGACACCGTTTTTCACAGCACTCCGCCATAACAGAAACGAAACTGATTTTGGTTCAACGCCTTTTTGACACTTTTTACATTCATTTGTTTGCCCTTCAACAGCATCGCCCACAGTCGGGATTCATTTTCACATTTTGTGTCAGGCGCAATTTTTGCGAATGCATATCAAGAGTCAAAGTTATTGAGCTGCATTGTTTTAAATGCTAAATTTACTGTTTCTTGTTACAGAAGTTTTTGAATACCCCATAAAAATTAATGCACTTAACCGATCATTTTATGTACGTAACGTAGAGTGCGCAATAAAAGACTACTCTCCGCCAGGGCGAGCAGTGAACTTTGGTTGCAATGCAATGAATTCTGGTTAAAACCTTGTTCCAACAGCAAATAGATGAAATCGCGATTTTAAATTGCTGCTCGCCCGCTTCGCTCGCTCCGCAGCAAAAATTGTTAATCACCGGGGTTTTTTTGTTGACTTTTAACACTTATCTTGGCTTTTGGGAGCCCTGTGCATTTTTGCCATGAAAAATTAGATATTGTCATTCTGTGAGCAGAGCAAGCAGTCAGTATGATCAGCGTTATTTATCAGCGATGTACGTGACAAACTGCATATACATAGCGCACGTAGGACTTCGTTTGGGGGGACTTGAGGAAATCAAAATAAATATTATGTTTTTGCATTCTAACTACAGACCAACAAAATATTCTCTGTTGCCGGAAGCATTCAAAACAGCAGCCAAAACAACTGAAAGTGTGCTTGTTGACAAATCGCAGTGAGAAATGTGCAAGCAAATATAAAAACTTCGCCTTTTTTTATTTTTGAATTGAGCCCTTTTTGTACTTTGGTATTTTTTCAAAGCCCGTTTTATTGCAAAATGTTTTCAAGACCAGGCATTTTTCAACAAAAAAATTACAAGACCCTATCTGTTTTTACAATGAGAACAAATATATTTTCGAACCAACATTTTGATATTGATGTTATTTGGCAAAAATTGATATTAGTTCCTAAACGATAATTTAGAATATATGTTCACATATTCTGAGTCAGCAAAACTAGCTTTAAGTATTACATTTTGATTGTGTTAAGGTGGCTGAACATACTTCTTCCAAAGTCCTCCCAGCATTTCAAAGCTTGGTCGAGAAAATATTAAAATAGAATCATAACTAGAAATTTTAACATTGTTATACGTAAATGCAGTGGGTGTTTCACAAACTGACTTTGGAATGATATGCTTTGCACGTGGTCCGAACTGCTTAATTGGAATCCAGTGTCTTTAGCTTTCATTTTCTTCTTTCCAAAAATAGTTTTCGACTTCTCGGTCTGTCTCTGCCCTACGAGGTAAATGTGGACCACTGCCATCGATGTTGGAAAGGTTCGATACGGTTCGTTTTGCTTGTAAATGGGAAGTACTGGGCTTTGAGTTCGAATTTTCTGTCCTTTTCAAACTTTCACTTTCCTTCTTCCAAAGTTCTTCCTCGAATGTTAGACCTGTTGAAAAGATTGTTATTATCAAATTGGATATGTACACTATATTACACTAACCAGTTTGTATAACTAAGATTTGTTATTCAACTAAACGTAAAGCACATTTTTCAAACTTTCATTCATTCAAAGAATTCAGAATAATATGTTATTACTTAGGAGGAGTTGCAAAGGGGTATTTTGCTACAGAGTGTGAAGCACAATATTTTACAATCACTCAGCTGGTCGAGGAATTGAAAATAATATAAGCTTTTACTTCAGGGGGAGTATCACGGGCTTTTTTGCTAAAGACTTCAACACTATCAAGTCATTGTTCGCAATCTATTTTTTTTCTATACTATACAAATTAAGAAGTGAATAAAAGTAAGTTTAAAACTTGAGAAAGCTTGTGATAAAACTTCTGGATTTGTGTATGAATATTCTAAAATTGGCACCAATCCTCAACTTTTTTTTCTGCCCATCAAAGAGCCATTTTGGTTAATAATAGCAAATCAGGTTTGTAGCGACTATTACCCCTTTAGGGCATCAAATTCTATAACTATTTACACTCAGTTACAGTTTTTTTGTTATCTAGTTGGGAAATCTTGCCTGTTTGTTTAATTGCTGTGCCATGTTAAGCGAGGCCATTGAAATGTTTCTGTTTTGTGATCAGCCAGTCTAAACGAAAGAAAGCGTTTTTGCCGTAGGCAAGCCAATTAAGTTGCAGGAATCACTAGCGATTTTTAAAACGTGTATTTAGTTTATGCTACAATAATGCTGTGCTAGGAACCGATCAATTAAAACAAAAATTACCTCGTTCTGGGCGCCTTGCATCCACTGAAAAGCAAGAGGAAAAAATAGTCAATAATAGTTATTTCATTTTTTTCTCTTCGGAGGTAACTTTTAGGGTAAGGAAGTTTAAAATGATTAATTCCAGCTCTTTATATTACTTACTATAATAGTAAGGAATAGGAGTGGAATATGTTAAACGTATAAATTGGTTCTAGGAAATTATTCATAAATTAACTGATTAAATTGAAATTAAAGCTTCAATGAACTAAATCAAATCCCACGCTCATTTAGATTGTGTTAAAACTCCATCCAAATTGCTTATTATATGTAAACTAAAGACTACGTCAGTTTGGGATTTGAGAATAAGATAGGTTTTTAATTTTTTACTGCTTGGCTAGCTCAACTCAGTAAATAATTGAATATGTTTGTACATGTACCTTCATCTAGTGAACATTGTACAGTTTTCTCAAATGACATTTTGATATTTGTTAAATCTAATTCGCAGCCGTGTGTTTTTTCTTGCTTGTCACACTACACTGAAATAGAAAAACTGAGTGTATAACTGCCGATAACTCCATGAAGCTTTTATTGATTTCACTGAGGCGTGACTTTGACGTATGTGATCGGCACTCCCTTCCTGCCTTTCGAGTTAAAACGTTTTATATTTTGTATCTCGTTTCATATCCGTATAAGAAGTACTTGTGTCACGTCAGGCAAAACGTTTCTCTTCAAGGAGAACTGAACCCTATTTAAAATAAACTTTTCATCGTTTGAAAATTTAGGCATAGAAGAATAATTATATGAAGTTTTTTTTTAAGCTGTTAGCCGAGCATGTTTTTCAACGGAATAGACAAAATTGATCGGCGGCTCAATATGTGATGTCAGCGGTTGTTTATGACGTAGGTTACGATATTAGGATGCTTAAAAGTAAAACGCGGAAAAAACATGGTTACTGTGCGGCTTTTGGATGGTAGTGAAGAAAAAACTTCGCAAGATCTAGATTGCCCAAAAAGTATCAAAATTTCAAAGCGAACTGCTATATTTATGCTCTGAATATGTCATACCACACTGCTGACAAGCGCATTTGCGACCACAGTATCAAACCTTAATTTTTTTAAGAGTTTTCTTCTTTTCTATTTTAAATTTCTCAATGTTATTCGACTAATTTGAACAACAAACTTCACAGAGTTAATCTACTACACAAATAGATTAAAATAAAACTAGGTTAGTTTTAGCACTCAGTTCTCCCTTCAGTAAATTCAATCTTTAACTAATATGGCAATATGAATGAAGTGCATAAAAGTAAACCTGAGAGGTACTTGCAAGGAAAATGAAAGTAACGTATGTGGCTTTGTTTCTTTTTGCTTGTGTAGTAGTGGATCGAGTAGTCAGTCACGTATCAATGAAACATGCAAGATTGATCGTAACATTTAATGGAGCCGAAACCAATTGTATAGAATTGCACACAATTTAGGCATCCTGCCGATGAACAGTAACTGTTTTGCTATTTTTTTAGCAGCATTATAGTTATGTCTTTACAGATACCTATAATAAAACAATATAGCTCAATACAAAGAAGAGGAAATGATTTGGAAGATATAAGTACGCGGAAAACTTAGCAAAATGTTTGAGGAAATATAAATTGGTTTTAGAAACACAATGTAAAAGATCCATAGGGATTTTTCTTGTTTTTGGACTTTTTGATGTGTTTGAAAAATCCTCTTACTAAAATGTCAGTTGAAATAAACCCGGCCTTGCAAAGTCGACAGGTGGAGTGCCAACGATGTAATCTTGTTCAAGTACAATCACAATTTACATAAATTGAATTTTAAATTAATACCGTGTTCTAAAATGTTATTTTAAAATCCGGCTTTGCTTTTACAAAATCTTTTAAAACTCCCTTAAACATAATCATAAAAACATCCTTGCTTAAACAGTTTTAAAAAGTTGTATTCAGTTTTGTAAAACATTCTAATTATTTGTGAAATGACTTATCGTGAAGAGGCTAACATACCCAATTTCAATTTCACGATTTTGTTTCAGGAAATACAAAAACACACACGAAAACCGCTTTATAAGTCTGGAAATAAAAAAACACGCACGAAAACGGCTTTATAAGTATGGAATTCTTTTCCCTAGTTGTTTTACGCAAAGCTACAAAATTTATTCAACCATGTATCAGATGACTTGATGGCCAAGAGGCGGCGCAAAGAAGTAAATGACATTTTTGTTTTGATTCAATTGAAATTCATACAGCAAAAAACGTTTTTAAAAGTAAAACGTTTTTTATTCCTTAAAGTTATAATTGCTTCAAAAATTCTTTCCGCTTATTTTTAAAATCGTTACATTTCCACGTGTTAAATGACAGGAAGACGAAGTGTCACGCAAGACTAGTAAGTTTGACAATGACGATTTCTGGGTTTCAAGGGGATGGGAGGCGGGCAGGTATCAGAGACGAACTTTGACCTTTGCATACAGTGCGGAACCTTTTATGGTATCCACAGTATCATACAAAAGTCTTTAATGTTGTTATCTTTAGCTTCATTAAAGTAATTGAAATGTTGTCTGTATGAACTCTGTTGGATGGTGCGTCCTAGAGTTTGAAATTGACTTGAACCATGTCAAGATTGGTATCTTAAACTGGTATCTTACCCGCGCTAAAAAAGGTGGGAGTCCTCCCCCCTGCGAATGTATCATGAATTATTGCCTGTATGCAAGTTATTGGACTTCTGCCGATCTAACTTTGAGGTACAACGAATGTAAAGCGATCTCAGAAATACGTTCTAAATGCGTATTTTTTTCCTTTACTCTAAAAACCGTCTTCTAGCTGACTGAAAATTATAAAATTTCTTTAGTCATACATATACGCCTTAATGGTCTAATAGTATTAAAATTTATCCGAAAAAACACCACGTAATAATATAAACCACAAACGTCGGACTTAAGGACTCTTGTTGACGATTTCTGAGAAAAACTAAAATATGATAAGTTAGGAAGTCAGTCAACACAACGTTTATCAAATTTAAAAAATCTGTTTAAAACTTATACTATTCTCCAGGCTTTCGCGTGGACAAAACATGATAAAAAAAAAATATAAAAAAATCTTTAAAACGCTTCACGGTTTTCAAGCGATCGATAAAATATTTAAAAGTACATTTACGTTTCTCCTCTTGTGTAAAGCTTCATTATAATGATTTATAGTAGGAATATTGTGGGTAAAAGTGATCGAAACTAAATTTGCATAAGTGATAAAAGAATAGAAAAGGTATTGTTCTATGTGCTAAAAGGAAAAGTTTGATTAAACAGTTAATTATGCGGAAGGGTTTCTTAATTAACTGTTTCGAAATAAAACTGAGTTTGTAAAGTCATCTCTATTAAAATTGTTCGGATGTTTTGAATTTTAATAGCTTTTTTGATTATTCTTGGTAAATGATATTTTTGTGCTTTAGCAATTACTTGAATCTACAGTGATATTACCCAGCGATAATTGCGATAAAGAACTGGTTTATTCAAGGTTGCTGTTTCAAGTCCAACTATCTGTTAACAATGTAGTTTTAAAAATAAATACAATTTGCAACAGCGGTGTGGTATGACATTACACATATTAAATAGGCGAGTGGCAGAGCGGACAGTGGTTCAGGGGAGAGATGTCTTGCTCGTAGGCCCGATGCTTGCA
>JAOBAY020079578.1:0-10979 GCA_025331085.2 Zoanthus sociatus
TCCGTGAATGACGTCAGTCTTGTTCTAAATTTATGTAAAAGTAAAAAGTGAAGGCAGTTAACGGTGAATATCTAAATTAATGAATTCGTCGAATAATATAAAAGGAACTCTTGAAGCCATTTACATTAACATTTTGAATTCCTCGTGAACAAACGCATTTTTTTTCTTTTAATCTTTTTCTTTTTTCCAAAGGAATCACAATAATGAGCTTTTGTTTTAACTCCGATATTTAAAAATCCTGGACGAACCTGCATCTGCTTTACACTGAAGATGATCAAGTGATCGAAAGCGTTTTGGTTTTAAACATTTATTATAAAATTTTTACCTTATAGATTTATATTTATTAAACGCACTTGTTTTGTTAATATAGGAGCTCTCAGACTGATGAAAGTGGAGATGAGGACTGCAATCAACATGACATCACTACTGACCCTCAAAATTCTCAAGTTCAAGAAGTGGTTTCTGAGGAGCACACTGAAGTGGAAGTTTTAAAAGAAGCCTACAGTGAAGCCCAAAAGGAAATAGAGCACTTTGGAGACCCTTGAAAACCCTTTGAAATCCTGGGAAACTCCTTTCCCAGAGAAGAGAAAGAATTGTTTGGACGAGGAATTGGTTAAGAAGGAGACAAGAGAGGGGAGTTTATCACCAGCTAGTTCGTGAGCTGAGAACTGAAGACGAAGTCACAGGGAAAAATTTCAAAAAAACATCCTTGTTTTTTTTAATGTAAAATACTAGAATAACAGCTTGAAATACATTAATGGAAAAGCAGAACTGAAACCATTACTGTTTCTTTTACCAAAAACATTCATGGCAATAAATTTTACATTATTGTGATTTTGTATCATACCATTACTGGTAAAAGGCAAATACTATCATGTTTTTTTTCTCTTTGAACATTTATGTTTCTACTCTATTACCATTACAGCATTTTCCTCCATTTCCATGAATGCTAATCCTGAAAACATCTTTGGGTTTTTACTTATTCCCATTTTGGTTTGTAACCAAACACATGGTGTTTTTTCTTAAGAAAACATGCAAGGTTCTTTAAATCTTTTATGTTATTTTGTATATTTTCAGGAAATATGGTATTCTTTGAAGCATTTTTGGATTCGGAGCACATCACTTTAATGTTATTGATGACGACATAAAGGTTTTGATTATTATCATTGATGGAATTTGTTCCATTTCCATAATATTTTTTTTCTAGAGCCATATTTAGGTTTGGATTTCGTACTTTTCTGATTGGCAAGGATGTCACGTACACCACAGTGGTTTTTTTTCTGGTAGACATATATCTTCAATTAAATTCTAGACATATATCTTCAATTAAATTCTAAATTAACTCACTGGTTGCAGTGTAGTAATTATGCCTGTCAATTAAACTGATAAATCATAACAATGTTTACAAATTTATTTCAATTAAATGTTTAATTTTAATGTCTTCCTTCAGAAATGACCACTTAAAAATACAGAACAAAATTTGACTGCCTAACACCTGTCAATGTAGCTTGCCATAAAATAGGCTGACATCTGTAGGTATTATATAAACTGGTACAATATATATAACCTGCAAGTGTTAAATTTCCACAACAAAGTCCTCTGACAGAACAATGGGAACAAATTTGATTTAGCAGGAAAAATAAATGTTATCAGTAGAAAATTTAAGAAGTAAAAGTTGACCCTAAAATGATAATCTTAACATATTTTTCTCTTCTGCACTATTGAAATCACTTAAGTCCATTGAAGGATACGATTTATGGCTTATAGAATAACGGAGGGCACCAGCAGGTTTTTCTAAAGTAAACAGCACGAACAATAAGGCTGCCAAGGTTGCAAGTCAAAAAGGCTTTAAGATCTGAACATCATCTCTTGAAATTTTCTTCCTGGGTGGTATTTTAACAAATCCCTTCCTGACAAGAGCTTGTGCAACATTGGAAATCAATACCTCCTTTGACCTTGATTCAGATTCTTTAATGGGAACCTTTAATGTTTTTGCAGCTGATTGCAACTGTGAACGTGATATGTCCAGCACTCAAACTTCATTAAAGGCACATGCCACTATAAGTTTAACTGAAGCCATAGGAATGCCTTGTGAAAACAGAAAAAGATAAAGCAAGGTAGCAATCTCATTGGCACTGTTATAGTTAGCTCAGCTCCTTATAGTAAGGTATATTAATTCTTGGAAAATGCTTCCAACACTGATATCACCACAGGGATGATAATATTAAACATTGTCTGGGGTCTTATTGATCACAAAAATGATGTCATAAAATGTTCAAAACTCAGTTGTTTTCAATGTTTTATGCTATAATTTCTATGATCAATAACACTACAAACAATAGAAAAATGGAGTTAAATATTTTTACAATCACAGAAACAGTTGTGGGTGAATAAGGGCTCTATTTGAGTATAATTGTTAAAAACTCCAAGTCAGCAAGCAAAGAGTAAAAAAAAGGTCACATGTTATATTTGGAGACTAGAAAAAAATTATACAAGAGGTCACAGCGGAGCTGCAAGGGAGCCTGATTCATAATTGTTGCAACATGTTAAATAAGACATTGAGATGATGAATTCGGAGTATTCATAGAAATAAATTTGTGCTGTTTTGTGTTTTCATTCATTTATATTCCACTGAAGAAATGAAGACTCTATTTCAAGTCTGGCAAATATTTAAATTAGATGCAGTCCAAAATTACCTTTATTGCTCTCATCCTCTTCAGATGAAGGCAGCATTGAGTTTGAAGAGGTCGAAGCACTGCTGCATGACTGGCTATCACAAGAAAGCACATCTTCAGTATCACCACCATCACTGTTTTCAGGCTGAGTACACTCATCAGTTTCAGTTTCTGCACCATCTGGTTTACCTGAAGAAACTTCAGCTGAATCCTTCCTCTTAACCTTATTCACCTATCAATTAAACCATTTAATTAATTATTGGTGCATAGCTACAAGCACACAATAAAAAACATGGTCATACCTTTGTATAATCATTTCCATTTCTAACATGTCTGCGCCGTTCATTTAGAATGTCCAAGATGTGCTTACGGATGGCTTCTTTGTTAAAACCCACTGTCATATAGGTGCAATCTTCCTCTAATTCTTCAACCAACTGGTGTAAGACTTTTAGCTGAGATGGATTCTTTTTGAAATTGGGTAGGTTATTCCCTGGCCATTTCTTTATTACAGCAGCTCTTACAGCCTTCTTTCTGTTTAGAAAAAAAAAGATCATATTTGGTTAATTTTCTCTTCTTCCTTTGGCAGTTACAACACAAACTGTTTCCTTAGCATTTATTATGATCATCTGTAACGTAACAAGGCAGGCAGAAATAGTTATCTAGTTTAAAGCTGGATTAAGAATACATTTTGTTTTGACTACAGATAAAGATTTCTAGTTTTCACCCTCATACAGGAGGGAAAGGTCGAGTGTTTTATCCAACTAATATTATTTTAGTTAACATATTGTTACACCTGAAATAAATAAACTAAATTAATACAATGTAATAAAAGTTTGAAAGAAAGTGCACTTTTTCTATCTTTCTGTAGTCATAGAAGCGAGATACTGTACTCAATGTATTTTTTTTTTGTAGCTGCCAGTTATTTATACTTAGAGGGTTTATATCAATAAAGGAAATACATCATCTATATTCCTTGTTGAAACAAATAATATCACTTTATGGTATAAAAATAAATTTTTATGTTATTGTTGTAGTTGAAGATTTCGTTAAAAACTCGATCCTTTCAACCTTAATTGCACTAAGGGTAAAGACGTTCCTTCTTTAATTTTACATCAGAGGATGACTTAATTACTAAAATTACAAATAAAAAGAAAAATCAAACTTACTTAGCATTGTATATTCGCTTGTGCAGTTGATGGTTTGGCCAATGTTTTTGTTTGACAGATTTTGAAACCGAAGGCCGACTCCCTCTCTTCTAGAACCTCCAAAAATTTCATTTGGTCGCCAATAAGATTTAGTCCACATGCTTCCATCTGGTCTTTATTACCCCTGTTTGCTAGGAAAAGCAGTGCTTTTCCATTGATGTTTTGCTCTGTTAGAAGAAGGAAAGCAGAAACATTGCTTTACTTTTTTCGCACCCTTTGCGTTTTTTGCTGAATTTCGACTTTTGCTTACCTTTGAATTTAGCAGCAACGTTTTCGTTAATTTTAGTTTTTATCCGTTTAAAAACTTGCACAACACTCATATCTTCAACGTTTTTGTACAGTTTGTTTGGTCATTAACGGTCGTGGTCATCTTTAATTTTTTAATGACCCTATTTCTTCACTACAAAGGCTTTCCTCCTCTTCACAGCTCAGTTTTGGCGCAAAATACGATATACGGGGTACTGTGCCTCGCTTTCCCGTGCAGTAACAAGGGACTGGACCGAGTCTCGAAACCGGCTTGAAGACAACAGACTTCCAGAAATGCTGTTGTTTTGTAAAAGCAAATCAGTTGTAAATGGCAGGAAGAAAGAGAAGCTGGGATCGAAGCGAAATTGTTCGTTGTCACTGCATTGAGCTTTCGTACACTCATGTCCATTGTCCTTGCAGATCATGTAGTGGAAAGCCTGTCTCAACATCAGTTGAGTTTAGACACTGGAATTTACAAAATTCATTGCTGTCCGCCGCCTTTGTCTCTTCAAGGTGAGTCTGCAAAAATTACAAAATAACATCCTTAAGCTTTCAGTGTTTGTTTCACAATTTTATGGAATGACCTCTTTGGAGCAAAATTGCGGTTTGAGATTTATTTTTGACTCAAAATCAAAACATGTATATGTGTAGTAGAATTTAAACAAATTTCTAACATAAAAGCGAAAATCAATATTAGTCTTAAAAAATGTTTTTTTTTTAAATTTTTAACTTTCTAATTTAAAAATATTCCAAAATGCAATAAAGTCTTCTCGTGAGATAGAAAAATTTTACAAAATACGAATTAGTTTCGTATGACAAAAAATGTATTTAAAAAAAGATTAACTTAAAAAAACGGAAAAACCTCTTTCAAAATTGGAACTGACTTTCGATTTTCACCTTTGACTTTTCTTTCTTTTTTTATTGACAATTTAATGATCAATACATAGAAACAATTGCAGTTTTTTCTGTTAGTTGCTATCACTGGCAGATGCAGGGGAGGGGATTATCCCCTCTTATGTTAGGGTGTGGATGACACCCCATGCCTTACCTGAAGGTCTGGACCTGCCACTGGTTAAATCTTCTTGTTTATTTTACTATATTTTTTCTTGACTCATAAAAAGTTGCTTGGGAGTAGAAGTTTATTATAACAGCTAATATGATATGAAATTTACCTGCACAGCTCTGATACAGAACCAGAAGAGGTGTTGTTTGAAGGTAATGATGTTAGGGACAACTGTGCAAGTGCTGATGGTGGCAACAGTGATGACTTCTTGGAATCTAGTAGTGATGGCGATGGTGTATCAGAGGGTTTATCTCCAGAGCAGCAACAAGAAAAAAGTTCAGATGAGGAAGAATTGAAAGAAGAAATTGTATGTGTCATATGTAAAGCCCTGATGTTAGTTAACCAAATGTATGGCTCATACAAGGACTTTGAGGATGTCTTAACTTTTGCAAAAGATTTATTTTTCCGCAATGATTGCAATCACTCTGCTTTGAAGTACTGGCCAAGGAATTGGAGAGAGACTGAGAAGCTTTTAAAAGAATTTAATTACAATGGGCCAAAAGAATATTTCATATGTCTTGATGGAAAACACCCATGCCACTGGGATATAATGGAGTCACCTTCTTCCCTCTGCAAACATTGTGGAAGGCCAGGATCAATCATGTATTATTATCTTGGCCTGTCTGACAAGATTCGGACATGGTTCTCTGATGTCAATATGTGCAGGAAAATGTTAGCTCACTGGCTAAACAGAGATAATTCGATAAGTGGCAATGGATCAAATTTTTTGTTGAAAGAAGTCTGGGACGATAGTCGCTTTAATGAACTGTCATGGGTTTGGAACCCAGAGTCTGAGTGGATGTTACCATGTCGTTGTCAATGTTGTGGTTTTGTTATCAGTGAAAAAGAAATCAGGCACTCTCCTGGAAGAGATGGAGTGTATGCATTGCAGTGTGATGAATGTGGGACTAAAATAGACTATCAAGCTAAGTTTGCTCAAGGTGAACCACGAAATATTGCTCTTATAGGGCACTGGGATGGTTGGCAACCATTTGGAGCACCTGGTCAACATAGCTGTGGTAAGCAACTTTCTAAATGATAGTATGTACCTCTGCAGGACCTAAGGGCAATATTTAACTGAATGTGCAATTTGGGATTAGCTTGAATATTAATTGCAATGTTTTAATTTTATAGTGAGGTTTGCAGCTTTACTTTTTTGTCCATTTGTGATTTGACTCTACAAAGCATTAGCATGCTGTGAAATAACCTTGATCCATGATAAGTTAAAACTTTGATTAATGTTTTATTTATGGTTAGTGTTATGATATTACACAACTTGATCTTGGATTTTCCAATGCAATTTTCAGTTGTTTGCTGTTGTGGTGTGTTGACTTGTTTGCCACAGTGGCAGAATAGTTGAAGCTACTGTTGTTCGGAACAATTTTCTTTAAAGGTGGAAACGTAATGGACTGCTCCGTAAGAGCAAGCGTTTTTCGGAAGTCTTTCCTCGTTCCCATGGGTTCGTGTTGTGAGCCCATGAGAACTGTAATGTGCACTAAGAGAGTTGTACCTGTCTTTGCCAATACCATGTAGAAATAAGTAAGTGGCTCTACAAACTTGTTGACCACTGATAAAAAAAGCAGCAAACGTTTCGCTTTTGTTTTCTGCTTTCAGTGTTTCTTTTGCGCAAATGACAATGCAAATGAGCAAGAACAACTAAATCTAATTCATCTTTGGAAAGTTGCAAACAGTTGGCTCGACTTTCGAGAACTTCTTTCTCACTCAGCTGTGTAAACATTGCTGTCCTTTCGGCCCAAGCTTGCAACCACAACCATTTTTCAAAAACCTCGATACAGTATCGTATTTATTTTCATCGTTTTCTCTTTCGGATCTTCCTGAGACGAAACATCAAAATTTTCAGACAAATCTTCAACCGAAAATTCCGTCTCGCTATCATCATCTGCTGATCAATTTGACTCGTCAGAGTTTGACCAACCAAAATACAGATCAGCAACCTCCTGCAAGCTAGCATGCAAGTCGGTGTTCTGATTAGCTAGCGGACAAGAGTCCATGGAAGTAAACCTTTTTTAAAAGTAGAGATGTAAAGAGACACTAAAATATTTTCAGATCTAAAGTAACATGTAATGTAGACAGTTTTGAAATGTAAGTGGTCAACCAGTACCCAATTCACCTATTTACAATAACAGTGTAACTATGGACTTGTAAAGAAAGCAGCTTTGAGTAGAATAATTATATTATTATTCTTTAATGTACATGCAATGTCTTTCCTGATACTCTTAGCCAAAATGAGATAATTGTTCAGGAAGCGGAAATTTATGTGTTATTTCTTTTTGGATTACTACACCTTGCCCCCATTTATCATAAGAATCTATGACGCTTTATTGGGTTCAAAATTAAATTATGAAATCTTGAAACTTTTCAAATGAACAGGAAAACTGTATTGAATCCGTCACACTGTCTCAAAACCATTTCTACATCTACATCTAGTCCCGCAATATCCCTAAGGGACGTGTAACGTGTGTGGTCGGTCGGGAACTGGTTATTTGATCATATTTTTGAGAGTTTTAGTGTCATTATATCCAAGATTACGGGTTCTGGATTGTTCCAGTCTTGAATAGTACGGGACCAAAAACTGTATTTATATGCATCACAGTTATAGTGTGTAAGG
This sequence comes from Zoanthus sociatus, assembly GCA_025331085.2. Taxonomy (NCBI): domain Eukaryota; kingdom Metazoa; phylum Cnidaria; class Anthozoa; order Zoantharia; family Zoanthidae; genus Zoanthus; species Zoanthus sociatus. The sequence continues at coordinate 7,819 of JAOBAY020079578.1, forward strand.
GCAGAAATTTTAGCGGGTGAGATCGCCTGGTTTTCAACATAGGTTTGTGGTCAATGTACGACGGGATGTTAACCGCTGCCTCGTTTTACAGTGTCTTGTGTAGTAAAGTTAGTCTTGTGACTTTCCTTCTGTACTGGAGTGACTGCCACTGAAGATGATTGAGGGCCCTTGTTACAAAGCCTTGATCTGATCCTTATGTTCTTGTTACGAAGCGGGCAGCTAGTCTCTGTACATTTTCTAGCCACTGGATCTGGTATTGCCGATACGGATCCCAGACCGCGCTGGCATATTCAAGAGTCGGTCTGATGAGGGAGATGTAAGCTCGACTATTTATTTCTTTGGGACAAGAGTGCAGTTTTCTTTTGATGAAGCCCAGACTTTTGTTTGCTTTGTTTTTAACATTTGAAACTTGTTCTTTCCAATTCAGTGTTTTAGTAATAATGACACCAAGGTATGGGTGTTGATCCACAGACTCTAGTGTGTCACCAGACATTGTGTAGTTATGCATAATTGGTTGTCGTGACCAATTAATCCTCAATACATAGCATTTTGATGGGTGGAATATCATCTGCCAAGTTTGTGCCCATACAGTAAGCTTATCCAGGTCTTCTTGGAGCTGAATGGCGTCTTGGTTACAATGTACAAGACCGTATAAAAGAGTATCGTCAGCAAATAGCTTAAGCGTAGAACATACACCGTTTCCGATATCATTTATAAACAGAAGAAAACAGAGGGGGCCCAGGACTGTGCCCTGGGGAACACCTGATTGACCACAGTCTTACGGCTATTTTTTCCCTCCATGCAGTAGAACTTGCTGAGTTCTATTTGTTAACCAGGACTGTACCCATGTTAGGTTTGTGCCTCGAATACCGTAAATGATCGATTAAGCGCCGCTACTCGAATAAGCGCAGCTGTCAAATAAGCGCCATACTTCTACCAAAAATAATTTAATAAGCGCCGTTGTTGAATTAGCGCCGTGGCGCCTATTTAAGAATTTATAAATAAACGCCATAGATTCTTTTTTAAACGCGCTAACCGTAACATTAACACGATTGAGAATTTGATCACAGTCAGTATGTAACATTAAAGTTTTATTGTTGCATATCTTTCACAACCGGGCTCATATTTTAACAGTTCTGATAGTTTAAATTTCTCCTTTTTCTTATTTAATTCTACGTCTAACACTTGTGCATGTTGTTGATTCACCGTGTATGCTGTGAACTTAACGGGAACCACCAGCCCAACTTCATGCTTTCTTTGTCCTGTAACCTCAACCAGAAGTTTATTTGATTTATCTGCCTTCAGAAAAAGCAGTGAAGATAACTCTATAGGGACGTGTCCCACAACATTCTCCTTTCCTTGCTTTGAAGTCTTGAAAACAACAGCAGCGTATTCATCGTATTCTTTTGCTTCTTTTCTCGTGTCTTCATGGCATACCAACTGTTCCCCTATTTCGGCATTCCAAGTTGCTTTGTACGCGTGGTGACCGTGGATAACGGTTTCAAATGCCAACTTGTAAACCATCTTAAAACCCACCGTGTGATTAGATTAAAATAATTCGAGACTTCTAGTAAGTGCTGGTATATTCACTCACTTTGAAATAAGCGCCGCTGTCTTTAACTCGGAATTTGTAATAAGCGCGCCGGCGCTTAATCGATCATTTACGGTATGAAGATGAACTAGATGATTACATTACATAGGCGAGAATTATCATTTCAGATTTCAATGTATCATGTTTTTTATGAGACTCCTCTGCCTTATGAGGAGTCAGAAAAATATATTGATACTATTAAGGAAGACGTATTCTGTTACAATTTAAATATCAGAAATAAAACCTATAAATATCATGGAAAACAATTGCCAGAGTATTTGGAAGATAAAATTCATCATATCTATTGCACTACAGATCAAAGAATATATGATTCAATCAGAAAATATTTTATAGATGGAATATGGACAATCCCTCTGCCTAGAACTCTGATTTCAATACAATAGTCATACTCCAGTCAACTCCATTCAAATTAACAAGTTCTCCTTTCTCATCTTTTACTTGAATCTCAATCTCATCAAAATAGTTATCTGAAATAGGATTAACAAAGCTTGGATGAAAAGGTTGTTTCTCAAGTTGATGACCTTTCGTTAATCCTGCAGTTGCATGAAAATGTAAACAAAGTGTCTCCTATTTTTCCGTCCACCAAACTCTTATTTCTGACCGCATTCGTATAAATATGAATTGTATCAACAGATCTAGTGATATTTGGAGACCTATCTCCTAATGCTGAACTCGAAATTTTTTCATTAAAATCGAGTAGATTTCCAAATTTTGTATTACGAAAATCTAATTGATATCCACTTTCTAATTCAATGTAAATATGAAGTTTTGAAAAGACAAATGTAACTTTTATTTTTCTCTAAGTTTACTAGCAATAACAGATTCAAGATCACCAACACTGTAAACTCCGGGTGGAAAATTTAATGTTAAACTAGTCAAATTGGCTCCATTGTCACTAGAATATTTAAATGTATCATTTCCAAATTGTGGTCCAATATTATACCAGCCGTACGTCATTGAAACTCTAGTCAAAGCAAGGCTATGTTTCATATTTTTATCCAAAAACAATACAGGATAGAATGAGCCTCCCCATTGGGTGCTCTGTTTGACTCGATATGAAAATACTGCGTTCCATTGTTTCATCTGTTAGTTAGTCACATGTTTAAGTTATGAACAAACGTCGGAAATGAAATCTTCTATAAGATTTATTTCTGCAGTGTTTAGAGCTAAAAGTGAACAGTTTTGTCCGTCAATTCGGATATAGGCTTCTACTTTATTCAAAATTTGTTTGTATTGCGAGACAGCTAACTTTCTATAGTATATTTTTTTCTCGTACTCACAAAATTTCAAAATAGATTGCAGAAGGACTCCGAGACCACTGAAAACACCAACATATATTTGATCGTTTTTTTATCGCTCCGAAGAGTGTGCCAGTGATATTCGAAGCAATGGATAGAAGAGACAGAATATGGAATATCAGTTGCGCACGCTTGCAAGATTCCTGATAATATATTAGCTTTTCATTATAAATCGCAGCTAGTTCATTGAGTGATTCCAATATTGGTTTGCCTTCTTTTTCTTCCATACTTTATCAATGATTGTCTATCAG
>JAOBAY020079589.1:0-10977 GCA_025331085.2 Zoanthus sociatus
AACAGTACTTAACTGTATCGAACACGACGGAAACAGAGGCCACGAAGGTTGATTTCTCGCCAAATACACAAACAATTAACAAATGCCAAAATTATATCAAAGAACACACGAAGGAAAAAAACATATCGTTTAGAAAAAAAATCACTTTAAAGATGAACGAGAAAAGAAAATATTTCACTCGTGTACGCGGACGTCGTACGTATGTACGGACGGACAGACATGACGTCATGACGTTGAAAATTCAACTCGATGGATATACCATATTTGCTTAAGTATGGTGCTCCGCGGGAGCTCCGCTATTACATATACTGTATCTGATTTGTTATTCTACTAGGAGTCTATCACTAGCTCCCTAGTTGTTAAAAAGTATACATTTTTTTGCCAAATTAATTGGTTTTAAATTACAAAGGAGCCTGTATTAAGCGGCTACCTTCAGGGATTTTGCAACTGATCGCTTGATACAAATCTTGAAATCAAGAAATGCGACTAATTCACGCTTTGGGCACGCTTAATCCCCTCGCGATAAATGAACGCTTTATTTTCTGTTAGCCTTCTGTTGTCCCAGAAGGTTTTTGTCTTTTCAATTTTTTTTTTCATACGTGCATCTCTATCTTTTTATTTCTTTTTGTCTTTTACATACCCATCTAATTGCGTTTTCTTGATTTGCTCCACTATAAATTATTATAACCACCACTCTATTTATCTCTCGTGCATTCACTCCGACGAAGGACTTCAGTCAATTTAACATTTTTTTTTAACTACGGTGTAAAACTTATCTATCTGCACAACTGAAAATACTGTTGACACTTTTAGTGATTCTCGAAGTTCGAGTAACGAGATAAACAAAACTTTAAGACTGACATGTTGCCTTTATTTTTGCCGCAGTGACCTTTTACTGCCCATTTCATGCAGTTTCCAAGTGTTCATTGAAAATTCTGTAGAAACTAAGGTGACTGCGTCTGCTTAATAGAGATGACCTTTCAGGAAAGATGAATTTGATAGTGTTTATATTGTGAAATTGTTGGGACTTTGCCATATGACCGCTTAGTATTGGGTGTCCGCTTAATGTGGTACCCCTTATGTACAGCTTCCACTTCATTTCTCAACTTTCTTGTCATTTTGACCAACTGATGCAGCTAGTGATACAAAAATAACTAGTTCTCTCGGCCTTATGGACTATGAATAAACATCGTATACGGCTTCAACCTCGAGGATCATTGAATTTGACACCTAGGTTATATTTTCTTTTCCGGGGCTATTGGTTGAAGGAGTCGCCACTTATCTTTGGTTTGTGGACATAGACAGTTTAGCGGGTGAGGGTATCGAGCCCCTCTCGATGGGACACCAAGTCATCGCAGGCATTCCTCTCTCGGAATGATGGAACTGAGCTGAGAGAGTTTTTGCGGAGAAGAAAGTCGCACAAAAATTTTTATCTTAGCAGAGCTGGGGATCGAATCCGGGATCTATTTCTGTAATGTAGAGGTTACGAACTGCATCAAACATACCTCGTAGTTCATACTTCCTCGAGATCCAACTTTTCATTAGGTATAGAGACAAGTGAATCAATCCGAATGCACATAAAGCCATGGTAAACGAGTTAATATAGTGCGTTTGAAAAGGCCCTTAGGGAAGACTAACATATCGATTTGCCCGCCACAAGAAATTTCTCTCGAAACCCCGCCCCCCTCCTCACCGATCTCTCGGAAACGTCAAAAATATTTATCAATATTTTTCTGTTCTGAAAACATTACAAAAAGTCTTTAAGCCGGTTAAGTGATAATATTTTCTATGACTTTATTTAAAAGTTTTCATCAATGTCAGTTTTATCAGTAAACTAAATCCTTCAAAAAAGATTTGATTCCGCTCAAACTTCTGCGAGTCTTCATATTAAAAAAAACCCCACAATAATCGTATAATATATAACCGATTGCAATAAGTAACAAATCATAGAACTCGTTTTGGAGAAAAAATTTACATCAGCTGCATGTCAACAGTTACAGCGAGCTCAACAAAGACGAAGGAGCTTGCGGGTGATTTCATCATGCTTACTATAATGAAATTATCAAAGACACCGCTTTCTCATGTTTTTGATATCTTAGTTGCATTGGCTATAACGCTGCCTTAAGCTGCTATCAAGATCGTATTAAAGTAAATACAAAGTAGCTATTCTTCTGAGTTCTGTGCACAAAATCTCATGTCTGATCCCGGTTAGACGATATTGTTATAAACAACATAAATTTTGTGAAAAACAGAAGTAACTAACCGATGACTTTAAGGCAAAAGTTACTTTATTCCCTTTCCAAAAAGTTTCCAAAAAGTCCAAACTTTTTAACAGAAATATTGAATTTTCCCACGTGTCACAGAGAAATATCACAGCGACTACCCTTCCCTCCCCCCACCCCCAACGGTAAAGTTGTCGTTTCTTGTGGGCAAAATCGATATGTGAGACTTTCCTTACTTTGATTTTCGAGCAAAAATGTACAGCCGGTCGGTGGGTCGGGTAAAAAAAAATCGGCTATTCGGTCTTTTTCGTGAAAAAAAATACTTTGTACGATATGTAGCTTTATTTTTAATGTATAGTGTTTATATTATGGTAATATAGCGTATATGTCGAGTTGAAACATTTAAAACAGCCGCTTCGCGTACGTCTTCTTCCTACTCTCGCAGAGATTCGTGCGCCATGATGTTGATGTGTTCTCTTGGACAGATTGCGACTTAAGACATAAAATAAAATCATCTTGTATCAGCATGAATGCTATTTGCACATCATGATTTACTATTAATAGCTATATCGCCCAGTGCCAGCGAGCAAGACAAAATCATGAGTACGATGTTTACTTCTAGTATATTTTTCCTATTTCTATGAAATATTTTAATGTAGCACGCTAACACAATGTATATATGTAATGCCATTCGCCACTATGTATTTTCCGTATTCAAACGAGCCTTTAGGCAATTGCCTTGACAAACTATGAAATAACAGATTTGATTCATTAAATCAACTGGTTAAATGGTTTATCTATGTAAAGTTATCGAGAGCTTGTTTTGTTAGTGGCGTGCCAAAAAGTTGATGTGTGCCAAATAAAACTAAACGGCCGCTGCATGACTGTGTTTGATAAAATAAAAAGACAATTTATCTGCGTATTCCACGCAATAAAAACGTACATTTTGAAATAATTTCATTTTTAAAAACTTTCAAATTCTAGACACTCAAGTGAATGAGTTATTTACAATGAATGTTTGGTATTCAATGTATTGATATCAAATAAAATATGTCACACAAAGCCAACACCAACACAGAAAAATATTTTCAAAATATATTTCCAAGTATAACTTTTGAAAATATTTCTGTTTTACTGATAAATAGAATATAATTGCTAATACCTCAAGATTGACTCCAAAACCTGTACAATACCATCCTTTTAGGAAAATGCTCTCTTATTCATCAAAATGAGATTGCTTATCTTTGTCTTTACAGACCCTTTACACAATGAAACTTGATAAATTCATCTAACGTATTCTTTCAACCTGTCTTGGAACTATATGACAATGTCCTTTCACTGCAGACGTGTTACCCAATGGCAAAGCTACAACATTAGACGAACATTTTGATAACTTCAGTTTCACATTGAGTGATGAAGTTTTTTGGTTGACATTCTACCGATCACAAATTTGCCGTTACACGGAAATACTTTCAGCTGTTCATGGTAGGCTTAAAATGTGTCTTTTAAATATCGTTCAGAAATTGAAGGCAAACACTTTCCAAGAACTCTATACAAACGATATAGCAATAATTTTGTTTGTAGGTTTATACACAACTACACTTTCAGTTTTTTTATACTTTACTAATTTATCACGTACCTTACAGCGCCTACATTACTCGCAAGCAGTAAAAAAACAATGTGGTTTTTTTCTTCTTTTCTACGATTCTCTTTCTCGATCGTCAAATTGAAGTTTCAACGTTTGTGTGGCCTCGAAACAATTGTTTTATATCAAAACGCAATCCCGAAGTGCATGGAAACTGATTTCACCCTTAACAGGTTTTGTTTTAGTCAGTAGTTACTACACGACTGGTTCTTTTATGCAAACCCGAACTTGTTTTCTAGCAATTCTTTCCTAGATCGGACGAGGCTGCCTTGCTGAAACAGTTGTCCACTCATACCCATAATCATTTGTTAATTCTCAGAAATATTTGGGGATTGGTAGAGAGCTATAAGCACCGAAATATTTTTTCACAACGGAGGTCAATTCTCCAAGAGTAGACTGGATCGAGAACGGCGTTTTGGCGCCATTTTTTAACTTAAGCAGCGCGCGCGCTACCACGACGGACGTACGCAGGGTAAAAAGGCGCGAAAACTTTGAAGGGCTCAATCGTGAATCGTAAACAAAATGATTGCAAAATTGGTTACACGTACGGCAAGAACCTGAAGCAAAACCTAGTGTTAAAGTAATTGTAAGTAATTTACTTATTTAAAAGATTTATTGACAATTTGTTCGGTGGTTGAAGCCATAACTTTGATAAAAATATCTGCTGACAGGTTAGTTCCGGCTGGCCTCCGTGAAAGCAAGAACGCCAGATGCTTTTAAAAGCTCTCTAATATAATACTAATAACAAAGGAAGCCGACAGTAAACAAACATTTCAGCTGAACTCAAAAAGCTCACAAGCCATGTGCCAGGATAGAAAATTAGTTCCACAATTCTGTTGTTTTATATATTAAGCAAGAGAACGAATGATATTGTGTCCACAAATTTTGCATTTTCCGGCTATGCCTATGGATCAGGAATGGCAAACTTTCTGTAGGAGGTTTGTATTTATAAATTTAAAAGTTTTCATAGAAGTCGAAAAAATTTTTAAACAACTGAATACACTCGACAAAGTCAAAGTTCTAATTTTCAAAAAGCAAAACTGCTTTCAACTATGGTAGCTTGCACTATCAATCACATTTTAACGTGCCATGACTCCCCATGTAAAGCTGTTTTGTCTTTTTTTTTATAAGAACCTCAGTTTTACAAGAACATCAGACTGAAAATCGGTCAAGACTTAAGAACATGCTAAGAACTCATCCGAGGCTGAGGAATGGCCGAGAACTTTATTAATTTTTGTTATATTTATTTACTGCCATTACTGCATAAAATCATGGAATCGATAGTCGATAGTGCAACATTGTTTGCAACTCGAATAAAATGCATGAAAATTTTACGAGAACAATCAGTTACAGGACTCATTATTTTTTTTCTTTCTGTAGACTCTTTTTTTTATATAAGAAGCTATGATTTTTTTCACTACCAAAAGTTTCTTAATTCTTGGTGAATTTTGGTACTGAAAGTTTTTTTAGCAGTTTCTTAGGGATCAACCTTTTGTTAATGCCAAAAAATGATAATTGCCAAATCTTAACAACAAATCTTTACTTAACAAAACGAAACGAATCTTAAAGTTACAATGCAAAGAATAACACAAGGAAGCTTAGATTGATATATTTTTTAATTTTAATTGCAAAAAGATAAATTTTGATGGCGAAAGTGGGAGTTGGTTTCGATTGCAGTGTTTGTAAAGATTTAGAAACTTAAATATGAAATAGACTTGAAGATAAAACATTCAGTGCTTGTTGTTCTAATCTTAGGAAGTTGATTATCACTAAATTTACGAGTTTCTTATCATTTTGGGTCGAGTACTGAAAGTTTCTTAACCAATTTAGATCTCAGTACTGAGTTTCTTATAAACGAGTTTCTTACAAAAAAAAAAGAGTGTAATTGACTAATTCACTGTTTTTCAATGCCTTGTCTTTTTGTTTCGGTATTTTTCATTATTTAAAACTGCTCACAGAAATAAGAACAAATTGTATACCATGTAAGGCAGAAAAAGCCACAAAAATTAAAGGGCAATGAGCTTCGGCAAAATATACTGGTTCTTATAAAAAAAGCGTGTAATTCATTGATTAATTGGAACAGAAACTTACGGCCAACTGGTGTACCGATATAACGCATGTGAGTAAAATGTTTTTGTTCAATCATGTTTTTCAAAATTACCGTGTAATATAATGTATGCTTTTCTAACAGCAGCCTCTGAGTTGTCGAATGAAATGACTATTTGTAATACAGTTGCGTCAAAGGCTGCCAAAATATTGATCTATGACTCTGTTCGCCCAAAACGTGATTAAAAATTTTCACTTTGTTGTCCAATGAGAAATATTAACTAGAATTTTTTCATTGCTGGAGTTGCAAAAAGTGTGTCTAATTTGTAGGTTTTCCTTGTTCTCTTTATAACAAGTTTGATTTATAGTAGATAAAACAGCTATATTTGTTATCTGCAGTTCTCACTGTTTTTGCCTTATCTGAACTTTTCAATATCGATATCTGTTTCAAAAACTGTGGTTGTATCAATTGAAAAACACGAAAAATCATATCAACGAGTGTTGCTTTTTTTATTCACAAGAACGGGAGCAAAAGATTTTTTCAATTAAACTTTTAAACTATATTAAGAATTGTTTTTCTTAGATTTTACTTTCGTTTTGTTTTGATATGTTTCAAACAAAACAATTAATTTTGTTTCTTTTTTTCATGCAGACGTGGATTTATAATTAGTAGTTTTTGTTGTTTGTGCCGTAAATGTGTTTTCGCCTTTATTATAATCTATTTTTGTTAAAACGAATCAATTCGTATAGTCAGGCGGAATGGCGATTTTCCCTTGCCCTTGGTCTTTTCTACTTTTAGATTTCTGCGATTGAAAACAAGTTTCTCCGATATCCGAAAAGCTGTCAAGATAAGTTTCGTTTATTTCCCTTCAGTTGGGAAGCACACACGGAGAGGAAACAAGTCCTTCACAGATGTTAATAATTGCTGTCAAAAAGTTTTGAACAAATTAATGGAAAATAAAACACTTGCAGTTTTTCCTCCTAAAACTTGAAATGATTAAATGCTATGAAGTATTACATGACCAACTATTTACCATAATTTGTATCCCCACTTAGCAATACTTTCGAATTTTGGATGGAAAAGAGTGAATCAAGAAGAAAAATGTTGAGTGTTCGTGTCAGTCCAACTGGTTATGCGGTTATTATGAAAATCATGCTTATTTATTTTGAAGTGTCGTGTAAAGTTTTCCTTCAAAAAGGGTTTCTGGCTTTAAAAAAATTGGAGATTCAAAACATATTTATAAAGTCATTTTTTTGTAGATAAACAAATTATTTTTAGCAAAATTTTACGCTAATAAGTCTAATAACTCAAAAAGACTAAAATGAGTCTAAATGTCTGAAGAAATTTTCAAATTCAGACGCTAAGCTCTAAGTAAATTAAAAAGCAAAGCGTTATGCGATTCGTTTTTAGGATCTTTTCACTACATGTCTATCCAGATATGTTCAAAATCAACCTTACCTTTTCTATCTTGTATCCACTCACTATGAAGTGAAAAAAATGACCTTTCTGTCTTGATTATACAGTTAAATAACAATATGGCGTTGGGGGTTCAATTTATGTCCGGTTTACAAAAGTAAATATAGCCGCAATTATACTATTAATGGCGCATACATCGAACTTATGAAAGTAGAAGAGGTTACCGCATTTTGAGGCAAAACCGGTTCATTTATTAGCCGTCAGGATGTTAGCACAAAACTGCAAACTTCAAGGTGTTTATTAAAGCTCTATTGTTAGAGAAAGTGTAATTAATATCGCATTCACAGCTTTAATTTTGCGATAATTTATACATTTCCGAGAGCTCTGGATTATTAATTATGTATAACAAAAGACGTCATCGCTTAAATCTAAAGGTTAATCTCGTAACACGTATTTTCGTTTAGACTCTTTTGCTATACAACACGAAACTAATTTAGAGAATCTTGTAATTTATACCAGTCTAAAAATGAATCCTACTTTTTGTACGAAAACAAACAACTAACAGAAAATAACCTTATTGCGTCTTCATGCAATAGCTGATTAAGAATGTCATTATAATCACAAGACAAGTTATGACTTATGATAAGTTGAAGTGGGACTGAAGTTGAGAACTTAAAATATGCAATCTACAGACTTCAAAATGTTGATTTTTAATTTCAGTTAATGAAACTTAATATAATTTCCAAATGCTTCAAACGAATACAATTTTCTGTTTTTTTAAACCCTATTAGCTTTATTTTCAAATCTGTTTTTTGCGTCTTGATCTTTGTTAATATTATCAATACTGCATACTAAACTGAAAAGCAAGTACAGTTCTACAAATAGATAAGTTTTAAACCGTGGTGAAAAAAAGATTTTTTAACTGAGGTTTGGGACTGTAGACGTTCCGAAGAGTTATTAAAAATTCTTTTTTTTTTCATTAAGGTGCAAAACTGATCCATTTGTAAAACTGTTTCTGTAGAAACACCGACGCAGAACTCCATTTACAAAGCAGTACTTTGTTCTGACGAAGGATTAACAGCTGAAACATCAGTTCTAGTTCCATGCATTACTTATAGATAGTGATCATAAACGTTAAGACTTTTTTATAACTTCAGCCCGCACAAACAACGCTAGTTCGTTCTTTTTTAAATTTTCCTTTGATGTTCAATAAATTTTAAAATTTCAAAAACCCTATCTTGGGCTTCAGTTTTTCAACAAGAAAATTTTTCCAGAAAAAATGGATCGAAGCTTGTGAATAAACTTTGGAATATAATGCAAAATACAAAAGAATTGTATATTTAAATTATCATGAAATTATTTTCGGCCATATGCAATTTGATATGTATGCATGGGGCAAGACGTTTCATTTTCCAGTTGCTCGGTTTTTGTTTTTTTAAACAAAAACTGCTTCTGAAAATAAAGATATTTCAAGGCTGGAGTTGCCTTCACGACTTTGACAATTTTTTATAAAAAAGCGCGCGAATTCTTATCGAGATGGGTGCGTGCGTGCTCGGGTTCTCACTAATAAACCAACTCAGTTTGTATATTTGTATGGTCACGTGACTCAGGAAAACTTTTTCAAATATTCAACATTTTGACACTACTTCTACTATTGACCAGTGTATCTTTAAAAACAATACTGTCCTTACCTGGTTTAAAGCAACTGCGTGCTGAAAATAATGTTTTTATCGGCTTTGATGAGATATTTAAAAACCTTACAATCTCATTTGCATAATTTAGGTTTGTTGACTGCTTACTGTTATATAACCTCCTTTAAAAGCTAACTAAATTTTTGAGAGTGTGTAAACTGAGCAAATCGTTTTGATGCCTTTTTTTTTTTATAAAGCATCTAATAGAACACATTTGCATAAAAAAAACCCAGGAAATCTGCTAAAAGTTTACGGCAAAATGTGAATCAAAATCCAAAATATGGTGTTTTTTGCAATTGCATACCTCATCAAATCTAAGCAAAAATTATTTTCAGCATGCATTTACTAAAAACAAGGTATTGACAGTAGTTTCTTCAAAGAAATAATGTTGTAGTGTCAAAATGTCTAATATTTTATGGAATGTTCCTGAGTTACGTGATCATGCAAAACCTCTATATTCGCAACTTGTTATCGATTACTTATAAAATGTATAGCAAATTGGTAGAATCTTTGTAACAATATATTGAGATAAATGCAAATTGAAAAAGCTTTCAAACGTTAATATATTCCATTTTTTGAAAACTATTACAAGTTTATAATAATTCGCTTAAATCTCGAATTTACTTTTTATAAAGACATTTGAGGCTAAAATCCTTAAAGAATCTAAAAACATTTAGCCAAAAAGTTAAACCATTTTATGAATAAAACAAGTTAATTTGGAAAGTAATTCATACGAAATTGCAAACGATGAATTAGATAACTAGTAGCTGATGTGATTGCCAGAGGGTAACACGCTTAGATCTGTTTTGACAGTCCGGCGCCAGTTTCCGCATATATTCGTAGCGTCATCGTGCAAACAAACAATCCATCGTAAAAGTTTTTAATCACTAACCGATTTAATTATGAGGCCAACTTTTTTCGTTTATTATAACTAGCATAGATTACATCTTACGCGCTGCTAATTGCTAAATGTTCCTAAGGGAATTCATTTTTTTACTATCTTCAGTTGAAGTGGGTAAGGTAAATCGTAGTTTAATGCCGATAAAACTTCGAGACTACAGCTGGACCGCAGGTGAAAAACTTCAATTTCATTTTAAAAATACGATGGTCAATGCGCAGAGGGAAATATGCAGATATCTCGCAGCTGGAAAATATTTTGTAGGAAAAAAAATCCAGAACTTATTTCATTCGAGTTCATCTCCATTTATCTCTTTAATAATTAATGATTAGAGTCATGGCAAAATTAACAGCCCAGAATAATAGCCCAAAACCTTTTATTCAGACTAGGCACGTATTTACCATCTAAACATTAGGTAGTCATAAAATACATTGTTACATTTTTTAAAAACCTTGAAAATTTTATTCAACAGAATACAGAAAAACCGAAATGTTTTGCTACAGCATGCGACTGTTGAAGCAATACATTCTTTTTTACATAAGAATATACTTTGTACTAGAAGTTTCTGCAAGAAAGGGAAGTGCTGCGACAGTTAAAAACAAGTTTAGTAGCGAGTTCCTAGGCAACGACTTCCTTGTGTCAAGATATTGCTCGTCGGTCTGAAACTCTCTTTAAAACCTCCTTGAACATTCTTTGAAAGCTGTGGTAGCTTGTCCCAAGAAACTGATGAATAAACATTATGCCATACTTATCAAATTTTAGATAGAAATCCACAATAATCCACAATAATCCGCGCGTAGGCCACGAGGTGAGGTGAAGTAAACTGCATTCCAGTCTCTCGCTGCCTTGTCTTTTGAAATCGAGGCTCGAGCGCAAGACACCAAATTTGCACAGCATATAATCGTACCGCGCATGCTCGGAATCGCAAGGACAAAGAGAATGGTCGTGGCTAGAAAGGATACCTCAGAATGCGTTTTCCGAGAGGAGCCTGGAACTAAGTCAATCAAATCTTCGGAATCATTCACGAGGTTTTCTCGGATTTTTCCGGGAACATCGAA
>JAOBAY020079600.1:0-10977 GCA_025331085.2 Zoanthus sociatus
AGTACTTAACTGTATCGAACACGACGGAAACAGAGGCCACGAAGGTTGATTTCTCGCCAAATACACAAACAATTTACCAATGCCAAATATATATCAAAGAACACACGAAGGAAAAAATACATATACCATTTAGAAAAAAATCACTTTAAAGATGAACGAGAAAAGAAAATATTTCACTGGTGTTCGCGGACGTCGTAATAAACTAATTGCGATTCTGAGCTGGTGATTCCACATTATATTGCCGGCTAGTTGGAAGAAAATATACTTCCATATTGGCGGAGTGGCGCAGCCACGGAGCCAGTATGAGAAATATATTTTCTCCCAACGCCGGCAATTTAATGTGGAATCACCGGCTCAGAATCGCAATTGGTTTTGTATCGCGCTTTTTTTTTTCAATTTTTTCACGGGCGTTAATTCTCAGTCAGTGATTCTACGTTATATCACGTTTCTCTCCCTGACCAAAATGTTAACTGTATGACGATACTAGATGGATGCACTCTACTTGTTTAGTGTATATAACAATTAGGTGTACTTTGAAATGTTAAGGGAATACAGAGAAAAATTTGAAGCAAAAGGAATCTGGTACGAACATCGGCTGATAGATGATATGGTTGCATTTGCAATGAAGACAGAGGGTGGCTTTATGTGGGCTTGCAAGAATTATGATGGAGATGTACAGTCTGATTCAGTTGCACAAGGTTAGTTTAGCGTAATTTTTACTTGTGACATGGAATCATAAGCTTCTGAAAATCATGGAAACCTGGAAATTTCTACATCACTTCATGGAAAATCTCGTTAAACTACTTTCGAGCTCTCGATTGAAATAACTTATTTATCCATTTTGTTCATTTCCCTTGTATTTGAAAATGACTTTTTAAAACACATGAAAATTACTTATAGTTAATCTTTTTAAAACATGATAGTTGACTAGGTTCTGAAAGCTCTGCATATCCTGATATTTCCTTTAGAGAGCTGTATCATCATCATTTTCTGGCCTTGTAGTGCCAACAGCAACAGTTTTCCGGAAAGCACTGCCTCCTAATTTTTGCATTTATAACTTTATCTGATCATTTTATCTGTAGGATTATTCGGAGACACTTGTGAAAAAATACATATAATGGTACTGGTTTGACGTTAGTGTTGAAGGGTCTTATCTTTCTTCTTTACGTTAACGTTCGAGATTTTTAAATCGCAAACGACTGTCTTGCTTTGTTAACACGTGATTCTACACGTGATTCTCCCAAGGTAGGTAAACCGGTCTAAAGTTTTTAATTTCTGCCCATCGGTCTTTATTGTTAGGTTTGGGGACTCCCCAATTGTCATCAACATTCATTCCATTTTTCTTTGCGGTTCTGTGGAGTTTTAATGAACATTTTGTTCTTTAGGTGCGTTCTTAACTTCCTTGTCTTTGGCTCTGTATTTTTCTTGAAATCTTTGGCTACTTTTTTCTCTCTTTCTCACTCAGTGTTTTCTTTTTATTACATTTCCTTTCTTCTATGAATTTCCATGTCATGTCTGATAACCATTTTTTTTTTCTTTTAATTTTCCCGTTTACATATAAGGTGCTTTTTCAAATATCCATATAAGTGTTCTTGATCCCTAGCTATAGGTTCTCGATATCCACTTTTTTTTCTGATTGCTCTTCTGTGTCGGTGAGGGTTTGAAACCTGTTCTGTAGTTTGATGCTGAATTCTGTTCAGACGTTTGGGTCGTACCTAACTTTCTTAGATTCAATCTCTTCCGTTGAGATGTTTTCACTGCTCTCTCAGCTTTAGTCAAATGATGATAATTACAAGCATATGGCTGCTCCCAACGTCTGCTCCCAACGTCTGCTCCCCTGTACGCTCTGACGTCTGGGAAAGTCCTCCACTTCTTATTTAATGCAAGGTGGTTAGTCTGATGGCTGCTCTTTCTGTTTGGAGATATCCGTGTTTATTAGAACTTTGTATAATCAACGTTTTTCCTTTATGCGTTTGTGATAAAACATCACACCAGCCCTTGTTATTAATTTAAAGCATTAGGCTTAACTCTTTTAGAAAAAAATAAAACAAATTTGATTGAAGATTCTAAAATAATGAGTCCAGAGGTATATTATGTTTGTGATGTTACAGGGTTTGGTTCACTGGGAATGATGACGAGTGTTTTGGTTTGCCCGGATGGTAAGACTGTGGAATCAGAGGCCGCCCATGGAACTGTGACGAGACATTACAGAATGCATCAACAGAACAAGGAAACCTCTACAAATTCTGTTGGTTGGTAAAACGTTTTTAGTAACCAAACTCATTTAGTTTAAAGCTATATTATATTTTCGGTTTCTTCTGTTACATTGCTATCTTTTGGAAGTTTACAGATGCTTTGCTTAACAGTTTAACAAACAAAACCATATATGAGCGTACGTGGGATTTCAAGCCCAGACGGTCTTCTGAAAACCTCCTGCTGGGTACGGATAGAAAATTTCAGCGTTGATAATCATTGTGTGGGATTTTAATGACGATTTGTGCTGATGTTGGTAACTCAGATCGCGTTCGCCCTTAAAAACACACTCGTCAAACTAATTCCATATTGAACTCGTAAAGGTTCGATTACAAAAACTAAATTAAAAATCGTTATTCTATTGAAGTTTTTCATTTGTATTTTAAATAGGCCAATTCTTGCGTGATTTTTTTCAGCGTCAATTTTTGCATGGACTCGTGGACTGATTCACAGGGCTAAACTTGATGGTAAGTAAAAATCTGTTAATTGTTGACTGTACATTATATAACTCGTTAATATTTAATGTGATTTCGTTGAAGCCTCGCAAATGTAGAAACCTTTAATTTATTTTTAGCTAATGCTGCAGACAAACAAATTGACAGTTTATGTTTAGTTCAGGCAACCCAAGCTTAGAGTTACGGTTTATCCATTGAATCGCCTTTACAATTATACTATAGTGATTTGTACGGAGTATGAGATTGATAACGCTTTCGAGATTATTATACTTCTATTTTGAGCCAAAAATAAAGCTTGTTTACATCAATTGTTGTTTCCTTTTGCTCACGTGTGCGTTAAGGGCCATAAGAAGTCATTTAGGGATGATTAGAAAATCGGTGATTCTCCAGGTAAGAAAGAGGGAAAGGTTCATATTCATCACGGGAACGTTATTCCCATCCGCTTTAGCTTTTTAATTCCAGCTTTACTTAACCCTGGTACAAATTGATCTCCATATATGGTACCTAATTAGCCGAAAATGTATTTAGCAAGGATTTCCTACGATACCAGTTCCTTAATTTACATGAAAAGTTGTTTATGGTTGGTTTTTCACCGTTTTTTTTGACTTCTTTCAGGGAATGAAGAGCTCGCTCGATTTTGTGAAAACCTTGAAAGTGTTTGTATTGATACCATTGAAGCTGGTTTCATGACGAAGGATCTCGCAATCTGTATCAAGGGATCGTCTAATGTTAAACGATCTGACTATCTTAATACATTTGAATTTATTGATAAAATTAACGAAAACTTAAAGATTAAAATGAATGGTGATTGACTAGGTTTATGCTTGTCCGAGACAAGCAAATTGTGATTTTAAATTAATTTAGAAATTGACGAACGTTTACTGTTACAACATCAGCGCTGTTTGTCAAAACAGTACTGTGTAGCTTTTTCAAAGAATTGTACATAGTGACTGACCAACTCCTAAACAGGCTCACCCTACGAGGCTTTTGTTGAAGAAGAAACCGCAGATTTAGCAATTTTTCGTGTATTTTATGTTTCAAAGGTATTCTTCGTTCTTTGGTAAAAAAGTATTTTTGCAGGCTTTTCGTTCATGTTTTTTTCCTAAAATTTTTGCTAAACAAAACTCAAAGGAAACTATAAGCCCCTTTCCAAACTTAAATATATACCTCTACAGCGGTGCTTATTTTGTAATATTAAACGAATGAGAGGGTAAATTCCATGCACGTCCATCTTCTCTCCATTCCTAGACGGGACACTCCTCTCATAAGTTGGCGCCAGGGAAAAGGTGAGTCTCGTATATCTATACTGTGGATCAAAAGGAACAAGTTATCTAGGCTTTGTCTCTTGCTCAAGGACACAACACTAATTAAGCGCTTAATGACTGGCCCCAGGGGAAATAGCGAGTTTGATTCCCCGAGACTCTCAATGTTCCCCGAGGTAAAGGCCCCACCCTTTTTGCGCTGCCGACATTTACAACGTAAAATTTTACTTAACTGTTAAGCAATAGTAAAACATGTAGATTTCTACCACGGTCTGTTTTATTCCGCCCATTAGCCTTTACTGCCGCTGAAGCAAACGGTTTTGCCGGTTCTTTGGGCGCTGATTAAAATCTTGTTTCAACATTGCTTTGTGAATCGGATATGCAGACACGACAGCCACACTCGTCGGTAAACTGGTGTTGATGTTGTAACAGTAATAATAGTTAATAACAGTCTAATTTCAGTTCAAAAAGGTAGTGTCCAATTTTATTGTAATTGTACGGGACAAAAATTATAAAATATTATGTGGTTCTGTTATTTTTTTGTATCACATTCGAAAAATCTATGGGTGGTTTTTCTGGTTGAAGAAACTGGTGTGGTAATTTAGAGCTCAATTTTAGTTGTCTTGGAATGAAATTTAAGTATAACGAAAAAGGGTAAATAATATATTATGTGCTCATAATTATATACATACTTGTTATATAATATCAAATTTGTAACACCTAACACATTCAAAATGTGTTAAAGACATTGCAGTAATATAACTTAACATGACTTTAATGTTTCAATGTTGGGTATCAAATGTTTGTATAGTTAACTATACAGCTTCGAGTTCAATCAATCTGAAATTAGTTGCACGAGTGAGTTTTTCAGAAATTATCAAAATTGCTCGAGCGCAAAAAAATACACGCTGAGAAAAATTAATTCCAAATTAAACAAGAAAAGTCGTATGAGTGCTTGTTAATAATATACATGCAAATTTTATCAAAAAAAAAAGCACAACGTACTCACGTATCAAGATCTCCTGGAGATTTCGGATGTTCGTCAAACGTACAAATTTTGGATAAGATAGTCTCTTCCCATATTCCAGTTTCGCTTTGTGTTTGTAAACAGCGAAAAATGTACCCGAATTCCAGTATCGCTTTGTGTTGATAAACAGTGAAACATGTACTTAAATCCAAGCCTCGAACAGGGAAAATCAAAATTTTTTAAATTTTGCAATTTGTTCTACATGGTATTACAATAAAATTGTACCGCTCTCGACCATTTAAAATCGAGAAGTTTTTGCATGTGTATTATTAACGATGCAACAAGTTTAGGCCACATAAAAAAACAGTTGGTTAGCGTCCTTAGTTTTGCCATTAATTGGGCAGTACAGATATTTCTCCAACCTTCTTTCCTCTATTTCACGCTATTGCGAACCATTGCCTCTGGGTACCAAACTTCTAGCAGATTAACGAGGCGCGCGGAACGAATGTCGCGACAGTTCATGATTTTCTGCTGTTTTTATGGTCCATAAAAGTAAAAAGTAAAATAAAATAAGTCCTGAGAGGGAGATTTTTTGTGAGAGGTTGAGGACGCTAACCAACTTTTTTATGTGGCCTTAATTTCTTTGTTTAGCGACCAAACTTGTTTTTTTATTTAACTCTAATAAGTGTCTTTGTGACGCCACACAAAACAATGAACATAACTGTACTCCGCTAACCGTGTAATCAGTAAAGTAATCGTTGTACGTTAATTAGCACGAGGTGTACTAACAAATAGAAACTACAAATGACAAATCTTTATTTTCGTTTAGTTTTTTTAGTTTGTGTTTGTTATTTTGAAGTTAGAACTTTGTAATGTAAGTATTTTTACGAATACAACAAATTAATCGAATTTTACAGACAATTTTTTAGTTACTTGAATCCTCTGAGCTCATTTCAATAAATAATAAAATTTTGATCGTGAATTATGAATTTGTTTAACTAAATTATAAATACATATATACAGTATATACGACCACCAGCGGGCCAGTATTAAAAGAATATTAGCCGAGTGCGAGGTCCTTATGGAAAAATGTCTGACTGAGGTCTTGATAGTACGCACCGAGCGCAAGCGAGGTTCGTACTAAAAACGACTGAGGTCTGATATTTTTACATACAGACTGACCTTTTTTAATTCCGATAATATATCCCATACCTACATCTACGGAAATATCCGACAATTTCCGAAAGATTCGGAAATATTTAAAAACTGGTGTTTTTTTTAATGTATTTTGGATTTTTGAAAATTATCGAAAAATCTTCGGAAATGTTCGGAATATTTTGGAAGTTCCTTGAAATCGTTTTTAAAGTAATTTTACGAGTTAAATTTGAAGTTCTGAAAATCATTATCCGGGAATCTGTCCGACTACGCGCGTATAGGCCTAATACGCATTGTGACAGATCGCGCGTCAACCACATAGAATGTAGGAAATTGCAAGGTGAATAATAGAAAATTGTATTAACGTTTTGGTGGCGTAGATACTCGTTATGTCTTTCGCTAGGGAGAGCTATGGGTTGGGTCCCGGAAAAATAAATTTTCTACCATGGAGAATTCCTGGAAATCTTCTGCAACTCTTATTAACCTCTTTAGGGCAACATGTCTTAGGCTACTTTGTGTTGTCTGATGAAGGGTTAACGCTCAAAACGTCTGTTTTCTATTTTAATTTACGGCGATGATTAAGCATTTCAATTTAACGTTTATTAAATCACGTGCCTTGCCCGCTCGCTGACGCCTCTAAACGTATTTTCTCTATTTATATCTTATCTGGCTAATTTAAATGACTCCCATATTAGGCAGAAGTTGAGGGCTTTAGAATATCAAAAATAAGTTTTGCAAATTAAAACAATGGGTATTGCATGAATTCTGAGCATCAGTCTTGATGAAAAGCACGACGAAATATTAACATAAAGTTAGGGTCATAACATGACGATAATGAATCGTGATGTATCACATCTCTACAAAAGCTCTGAAATTTAACTTTTATGTTTTGAAAATTTAAGCCCAGTGGCTCTCGGTTACCGAGGAAAATGTAATTGTCTCGGTCCGAAACAGAGGTTATCGGAGTTGTAATCACAATCACCTGTGGTGAAGTTGAGTTAAAAATCGTTTTTTAACTTGATAACAGACGAAAGTGATGTTTCAGACTGTAGTTCATCATCGGAATGAAGCGTGCGTGGAGTGGAGGGTTTCTCTAAAAACACGACGCAGCATTGAGTTGAAATTTATAGTTAAAGGTTTCTCTACCCAGGAAGGACATTTCTCACTGCAGACGCGCCACGCAGATAATGATTTGGCAGTTTTCCCGCAGTAACTTCCAAAAATACCATTTTATGAATTTCCATGGGTTTTATTTATAAGAACTTCTCTATATCGTTACCTTTGCTGGCACTTAATTATACTCGCCAATTGTCGGTGGTGACCAAAGGAAGTGCAGCTCTTAGAACGAGATTTCAAGACAATATCTTGTAAATTCATGATTGTTGACTGAAATAACGAAGGTTATCCTCCCGGCCGTTTACTGCTTCACATCGGTAAATCATCTTTAATTTGGTGCAAAACGTTTCCAAAAAGTATGATAACAACCGATGAAAAATTTAATTCGGCATCAACATTATATGACTTATATATCAATTTTCAATTTCCCATTCCCAATTTCCCGTTTTAGTAACGTCCGCTCCATTATGCGCACTCGGGCTCCACAGAAAAACCAAATAAAAGAACATTGCGTTTAATAGGTGCCACAAAGATTGATGTCCTGTAAATGAAAAAGTCTTGTAAAAAATGGGAAACACTTGCATGAAAACTTGAGTGATTATTTGTTCAAGTGTTTGAAAAAAAAATTTCGCTCTCTATACCTGCAGTGTAAGAAATGATAAAAGTACATCGCCCCTCCTCAGCCTATAGGGTACTTTCTTGCCACTATCAAAAGTTCTTGATCATTCGTGAACCTAGCAATCCTATAAACAAAAAAAAACAGGCTATGATAGCCACACGAGCCAAAATTTCGAAAAATTTCCGCCAGACACTGTCGGACACGATCTTCAGTTTATTGAAGGACCGGCAGTTATCTTTTTCCCAAATATATCTCCTTAAAATTCACTGATATTCAATTGAAAAATGTTTCCACAAGAGCCAAAATTTCAAATTTTGTACTTTATGTTGGCTCGTGTACAAGCGCTTGAAGCATCTAATAAATAAATTCTAAACGTGTCTGGCGAAAATTTTTCGCGTTTGGATGATTCGAATAGTATGTACAGAGCCAACGTAAAACATAAAATTCGAAATTTTGGCTATTATGGAAGTGCTTGAGGCTTCTAAATAAACTCTAAACATTCTCAATTGAATATGGGTAAGTTTTAAGGAGATATATATGAAAAATATAACTGCCGGACGTTTAGTAATTTGAAGACCATGTCCGGCTGCTGACACTAACTTAGTCGATTTTCGGGACAGATATGAGATTGTATGAGACCATGTCAGCTTGATCGATGGTCAGAACAAATATGAAATAAATTACACCTTTACTTATTGTGTGTTTTCCACAATGGTTTAATTACAAAAAGAATAAAGTGATAACTGGTCTTCATCAAACAAAATGTTTTACATGAAGCTGGGATTTAGCTCCTTTGGAAAAGGTCTTATAGATTAGGCAGTCAAATTTTCTTTAAAAAAGTTGTAAAAAAAAATAGAATTGAAATTTAAACCTTGTTCGAAAATTTGTTTTTGGATACAAAGAAAAGAGAATTTTTTCTAATTTATTACTTTCTTTAAAAACAATTTGATTTCCTCATCTATAAGACACGTTTTATATAGGAGCAAAATCTTGATAATGGTTATGAAGTCTTTCAAAACTGGGTTCAGTTTGGGATTTCACTCCTTTAGAAAAGGTCTCATAGATAAGGCAATCGGATTTTCTTTAAAAAACAAACAAATAAAAATAGAAGAAAAATATACACTTCATTGCTACAAAGTAAAACGATTCTTTTTTCCTATTTTACTATTTTTTTACCTACCTACCTAACTTCTCCGCGCCTCGTGGCACATAAGGCCTCCGCAGAGTTCCTCCATCCTTCTTTGTTTCCAGCACTTCTCTTTGCTTGGTCCCACGATTTACAACCCGTTTACTTCATTTCCTTTTTTACTGTTCGCCTCCATGTTCTTTTGGGTCGCCCTCTTTTCCGCTTTCCCTCTGGTGCCCAGGTTAGTGTTACGTTGTTATGGTTCTCTTGGTCTTGCCTTAAAAAGTGGCCGATCATCTTCCATTTGCGCCGCTTAACTTCCGTGCTCATAGGTTTCATGGTTGTTTTTTACAGCAACTCTTCGGTACTCATGTGTTCCTCCCATCGAATTCGTAGTATTTACCTGAGACATTTATTCTGGAATTTGTCCACGATCTTACTCTCCTTTATTCATTTTCCATGTCTCGCAGCCATATAGAATGACAGGTGCAACAGTGTTTTGAAGAGTCTAAGCTTTATTCCTCTTGATATATGGCTTGACGTCCAGATCTTCTTTAACCTTACAAACGAACCTCTAGCTTTTGATACCCTGTTGTTCAGATCTCTCATTCCCCCTCCTTCTTTGCATACTGTTGCTCCCAAGTAGGTAAACTCTTCAACGTCTTCGATATCGTGCTCCGCGACAGTTATCTTTTCTTGGTTACGGGGGTTAATTCTCATAATTTTGGTCTTTTTTGCATTGACCTTTAGTCCAATCCGTCTAGCTTCTAGGTCTAACTTGTTTAGTTTGGCCTGCATTTGTTGTCGAGTTGAGTACAGCAGTGCTAAGTCGTCTGCAAAATCGAGATCGTTTAACGTAAGATGTGAACTTCCACCGTATGCCATTTTCGCCGCACCCAACTGTTCTCCTCATAACCCAGTCCAGTACAATTAGAAACAGGAATCCCGACATGTTACATCCTTGTTTAACTCCTGTTTTGACATACCACTCTCCTCTTTCTCCTTGATCTTCTACTGTACATTGAAATCCTTCCTAAAATAGTCTTACTATCCTGATGATCTTTTCTGGGATTCCATATCTTCTCATTATTATCCACAAGCTGTTCCGATGGATGGAGTCAAATGCTTTCTCAAAATCCACAAATCCAACATATAATGTTGCTTGCCATTCATTTACTTGCTCGAGAATGTTCCTTAACACAAATACTTGCTCTGTCGTTCCTCTTCTTCTCCTGTATCCCGCCTGTTCATCTCGCAATCTTTTGTCCACGCCATTCCGCACGCGGTCAATAGTTATCCTACCAAGTATTTTCCCCATAACTGACAGTAGGGTTATCCCTCTATAGTTCTTGCAGTCTTTGAGGTTTCCTTTCTTCAGTAATTTGATGATAATTCCCTGTTTCCACGTAGATGGAATCTCTTCTTCTCTCCATACGTTCTGCAACAATTGGTGGATTTTGTCGATCGAAAATTCTCCACCAGCTTTCAACATCTCAGTAGTAATCGAGTCAATACCTGGTGTTTTCAGAGCCTTTATTGCTGACTTTACCTCTTCCTTTGTTTGTTCTTCCGTTCCTATTTCATTTATGACATCAGAGAAATCGAACCATTCTCTTCTTCTACTGTTATTGGATTGGGTGGTTCTCCTCGATGAAGTACCTTCTCAAAGTGCTTAGTCTATCTAGCCATGATCTCTTCTTTACTACTTAAGGTGTTTCCTTTTTTATCGAGGACGGCAACGGTTTTTCTCGCTTTCTCATTACACAGTGTCTTTGTTAATCTATATAATGTTCTCATTTGGTGACTACTGGCTGCTTCTTCTGCCTCTTTAGCGATATTGGCAATCCATTTTCTCTTATCAGATCTTAACCTGGTACCTCTTTCTTTTGGTCTGCAAGCTTCTTTCTAAGCTTCTTCTTGATCCTCTCAGAGTGAGTTCTCAAGATCTTCTTATGGGTATCTTCTCTCTCACTAATGAGTTTCCAGGATTGTTCGCTGATCCATGGTTTCTTCTTCCTACGTGG
>JAOBAY020079611.1:0-10976 GCA_025331085.2 Zoanthus sociatus
TTTTGCTGTAGACGATTGGCTGGAAATACTTCAATTTCCATTTTTTCAACCTCTTCGTTATTTAAAACTCCCCCAACCTATTATAGACATTTAGCAATCTTTCACTCCCTCCCCCCCAACTTACTAGATGTTTAGCAATGTTTCAACCCCCCAACTTATTAGAGATTTATAGCAATTGTTTCAACCCCCAACTTATTAGACATTTAACAATGTTTCAACCCCCCAAACTATTAGGACCCCTTTCCCCTTTTTTTGGCACACGAGAATAACTCGTTTGTTTGCCGATTCATATTGGACGAGTAATCTGAATTTGGCTATTTTCATTTTTATCTACTCCAAACATGGGCAAACCTTCAGGAAAGCAAATTTTGAAGCTGTGTCAATCGTGTTCAGCAAATGTAGGTTAATATACATCAATAACATAAATATGGATATTTTAAATTGTGCCTTTCTTTTCGTCTCTTGGCTTTTAGAGAGGTTTTTTGGCGGACTCGGCACAATGCTATTCCCTATTGTATGATTTTAATGGTATATCAAGACAAAATAACTCGACGTTATGCGTCGATTCTGTAACATTGAACGAATTATTTCACTATTCTTTGATTAATAGTCTGCCAGGAATCATTCATATAGAGTTTAACGTCGAATACATTTTAAAATAAATCATAGAATATTATTAGCAAGACTTTCACAATAGCTTGAGTAAAGGAGAAAATTATATCTTTTGATAAAAAGAAGTCAAACCTTTCTTGATTAACATTTTAATACTAATTCGTGTAGGTTAAACGAAATAAACCAAAATCACTTTAGTTTGAATATCTTTGATATGACACCAAGATTGAATGTGTCAGCTTTTTACTTTATATATTGCAGAAAAATCAAGTTCTAACGCTGACGCTATTGTTTGGGAGAATGGCATTAGGGATCGAGAAATCTTTTTGTCCACAACGAACAGCTTTCCCTCACAAAACAAGTTCTATTTGCAGAACGAAGATGATCACATTGCAAAAAAAGATGAACAAGTTACGTTAAATGAAAGTGCAAAGAAAAAAGATGATGTACGAGAAATAAGACAAATTGTCCAGAGACAGACGACCCAACGGCATTCTTCCAAACAGCACAATGAAGGGGATGATGGTGGTGGTGGTGATAGAGATGTTGGTGTTGGTGTTAGTGATGATCATGGTGGTAGAGATGTTGGTGTTGATATTAGTGATGGTCATGGTGGTAGAGATGTTGGTGTTGATATTAGTGATGGTTATGGTGGTAGAGATGTTGGTGTTGATATTAGTGATGGTTATGATGGTAGAAGTGATGGTGATACTGATAGTGAGATTGACAGTGATGTTGGTGTTAGTAATGATGTTGGTGGTAGAGATGGTGGTGATAAAGATAGGGGTGTTGGTGTTAGTGATGGTCATGGTGGTAGAGATGGTGGTGTTGGTGTTAGTGATGATCATGATGGTAGAGATGATGGTGTTGGTGTTAGTGATGGTCGTGGTGGTAGAGATGGTGGTGTTGATATTAGTGATGGTTATGATGGTAGAAGTGATGGTGATACTGATAGTGAGATTGACAATGATGTTGGTGTTAGTAATGACGTTGGTGATAGAGATGGTGGTGATAGAGATGGTGGTGGTAGAGATGGTGGTGGTGGTGTTAATGATGGTGATAGTGACCCTGATAGCAATCTTGGTGCTAGTAATAATGGTGGTGTTAGTGGTAGTGATGGTCGTGGTGGTAGAAGTGGTGGTATTGGTGTTAGTGATGATGGTGGTGGTAGAGCTGGTAGAGGTGGTGGTGTTTTTGTTGGTGATGGTGGGAGCAATAGAAAAGTAGTTCTTGGTATTAGCAAAAGTGATCTTGGTGTTACTGATGATGATACTGGTGGTAGAGATAGTGTTGTTATTAGTGATGGTGGTACTGATATTGACAGTAGTAGTGATGTTGTTAGGGATGGTGTTAATTCTAGTAATGTTGGGCATGATCTTGGAAATTTTGATTCTAGTGATGCTGGTGATGGTCGTGATAGTGTTAATGGTGATAAACATATAATCCAAGATTCTATTAGCCAACGCAGCAACAAAAATTCCACTGTCCAAGACGGAACCGCTTCAGAGCTAAGCAAAACAGAAACCGAACTTCAACAAAGAAGTTTTCAACAAAATGAAATCGATAAAACAGTAGTAACCTCTCAATCAAACAGCAAATCTAAGAGTTTCTCTGCAACCAATGTTCCATCTCTAGAGACGAACAATGCGAACAGTTTCCGCGAGAAACATTCTGGTTGGACAGTGGTAGAAATGCTGGATGACAAAGGACATTATTTTGAATTAGATGACGAGTCACCTTGTCCATACCTTGGATTAAGGAGACAACGTGTTAATTACGAAAAGGACGAACAAGTCGCATGTGTCACGCACAAACCTAAAGTTGAAGAATGTGAAGAAGCAAAGGCGGCGTATCACCTGAATAACGAAGCGCTCCGCTGTACAGAACCTTTAGGAAACAAGATATGTTGGTTCTTGGAAAGCTGGCGGCCGTTTCCTACTGTTAGAGTAACTCCAATTTGTAATATTTCTCCTTGTGGCAACAATCCTGTGTATGTCACGGGCATTGATAACCGTTACGGAATTCTGGAAGACAAAAACAGGTGGGGGAAGTTTACTGAAAACAAGGAGCTTCAAAGATTCCTAGTTAGTTTTGTGGTTGCGCACACTGCAAATGGCTTTGGTTATGGTATTCTCAGCTGTCGTGCGAAAAATAGCTCAAAAACTATTAAGCAGATCTTATTTTTTCCTCCGGTTATTCCTCGGAAACATCAGTTTACAAATACGAAGTTAATAAATGTTAATATCTTAATGCTTGATTCGGTTTCACGAGCACATTTTTATCGCTCGTTACCGAAAACGGTACAAACCCTTCGAAATGTTGTGCACGATCAAGACACACCTGCTACGGTTCTAGATTTCGAGTTGCTCCAGAGCATGGCTCCTTACACATTCCATAATTTGAGAGTATTCATGTCTGGGAAAACGGGATTTGATTACAAAGAACATGAAGAACAGACATACGATATAAATGTTCTGTATGGTAAACTAAGAGAACAAGGTTACTACACAGTGCTGCAGGAAGACAGCTGCTGGTTTGATGAGTGGGGATCTTTCTTCACTAACAATGTCTTTCAGAGTAACCAGCCAAAAACCCTCAAACAATTTGAAGAACGATGGGTAGAGTTTAAAAACCTGACAAATACCTACAAGATTGATGATTATGGCTTGTCGCATATTTCTTGTGAAGTATTTAGTCAGTACAATGTAACAAATCAATTTAATCGGCCAAAACGGATATGTTACGACGGCCGTTTCTTTGCGAGCTATTTCTTAGAATACAGCGCCATCCTGTTTCGTGCTTTAGAGGATTCAAGACGAGACACAGCTATTTTTTCATACACGCATTTGAATGTCGGCCATGAAATATCGGGCACAAGGATAAAACAGATAGACGAGGATTTAGCCAGGTATTTGTATGCAATGACGACGTATCAAAACACCTTGACTATGGTTTTTTCTGACCATGGACCAAAGACTACACGGTATTCCTTTAAGACAATGGAAGGTCGAGCGGAAATTTACGACCCTCTTCTATTCATGGTTGTACCTAAAGGAGTAGCAAACATGCTTGGAGCCGATAGAATGCATGGTCTGATAACCAACCAGAAGCGTCTTCTTTCGACACTAGAACTTCACAATGCAATGATTTCTCTCGGTGATCCCAAAAGAGAAAATTCCAATCTTTATTACAAAGAAGGAATCTTTGCCCCTGTTCCTGCAAACCGCACGTGCGGAGACATTACTATGAAGCGAACGGCCGTGTGCAAATGCGAAGGATGGGACCGAAGGTTCCCAGACAATCATCCTCATTTTGTATGGGTTGCCGAGTTAGCTCTCGGGTTTTTAAACAATGACATTCAAAGGCAGTTTCTGAACAACATGAGCAAACCTGGTGGTTTTGGTCGATGCCAAAGACTTGTTGGCTTTAGTTTTGAAAAAGTGCGCATGCGTACAGAAAAAGTTAATTTTACAGTTACTATGGATTTGATTGTACTTCCAGAACTGGAAATATTTGAAATTCAGGTCAGTTACCCAAGGTTTTTAGGCAATGGTAGGGATGGCTCTGTAGAGGTTGTCGGACACAGGCGAGTAAGTATTTACAGACGTTTTCACACTTGCGTCGATAAGGACGTATCATTGCCAAGTTGTGTGTGTAATAGTAATGGAAAAAAGAGAAAACATTGGAGAAAAAGAAAAGTTTGGAATTATGTTGAGATAAAGAATGGAGGGGATGTTTTGACAACATTATTTAGGACAAAAAACTTTGGAGCTCAAAGTGAAGTGAAGAATTTGCATGACACTTGCTTACTTCTAATAACCAGGAAGCCCAATGAACGGACTGTAGTTGTTGAAATAGCTAATGCTTGCGGTGATAGAAAGTACATGGTCAAAGTTACAGGGAAAAGTGCCGGATTTTTTCTTGCCTCATCGCCATTACCATTAACTACGGAGCTGTTGCCTAGAACCATACATTTCCTGTTTTCTGTCTACCATATTAGACAGCCATATAATTTTTCTGTTAAAACTTTTTTTGAAGCTCACTACATGAAATAGAATTATAGTTACCGTTATAAATGCCATCGTTTTTACTATAATCATTTGTGTTACCATTACTATCACTATTGCTGTGTTCGTCACATTCACATTGAACTTTATTATCACCATTAACTTTATCAACTTCTTTCTGACAGGGCCTAGGACAACGACCATCATCATTATCACTATGGTCATCATCTTTACTATCATAATCACTTCCATCATCATAACTTTGATCATCATCACCTTAATTGTTTCTGTTATCATCATTATCGTCACAATCACAGTCATCGTCATTACTGTTTCCAAAACTGTCATCATTAACATCACTTTCGTCATCATCATCGTCATAATCAGTCATCATCATTGTGTCGACAAAACTGTCATCATTACCATCACTGTCGTCATCATCATCCTCACCATCAGTCATCATTGTGTCGACAAAACTGTCATCATTACCATCACTTTCGTCATCATCGTCACAATCAGTCATCATCATTGTGTCGCCAAAATTGTCATCATTACCATCACTTTCGTCATCATCGTCACAATCAGTCATCATCATTGTGTCTACAAAACTGTCATCATTACTATCACTGTCGTCATCATCATCGTCACCATCAGTTATCATCATTGTGTCGACAAAACTATCATCATTACCGTCACTTTCGTCATCATCATCGTCACAATCAGTCATCATCATTGTGTCGCCAAAATTGTCATCATTACCATCACTTTCGTCATCATCATCGTCACAATCAGTCATCATCATTGTGTCGCCAAAACTGTCATCGTTACCATCACTTTCGTCATCATCATCGTCACCATCAGTCATCATTGTGTCGACAAAACTGTCATCGTTACTATCACTGTCGTCATCATCATCGTCACAATCAGTCATCATCATTGTGTCGACAAAACTGTCATCGTTACTATCACTGTCATCATCATCATCATCATCATCCTCATCATCATCACTACCTTCACAATCACCGACAGCAGCATTAACATTTTCATTATCACTGTCATTAATGTTATCTATTCACATTTACCGTTGTTTTAATATAACTTTTTTTTCTTTATTTCAAAATATGTTGAATTTTTCCGTAAAACGTCTTTTTGAACTGCTTTTGCCAATTCTCATAGGCAAGCCGTTTGGTTGAGGCAATAAAAGAGTTCGGCTACAAGCACACGTTTGGTAGACATCTGTAATAATTGTATGAAAGAATTGCCTAGAAAAATTGTCTTAATTAGACATTGTTATAGATGTCTTCCAAAAGTGTGGTTTTCCCAATCTTTCTTAAAGATGAACAGCTGTGTTTGTCATAATTTACTGTTTCGATAACACAAAAACGCCAGGCATTATAATTTCCTTATGTTTAAGTGAGCCGGTTCACACTTACAACTCTGCGACATAAGCATAACCACAATTTTTTTTCTTTTCTTTTTTAATGCCTATGCAGCCCATGCTTATATTGAGCCGGTTCACACTTTGCGGACTTAACCTTAAACATTTAAAGATGGAAAAAATATATTATACTGAAACAGTTGAATTTGATAGCAAGAGAAGAATCTTATTGTTTTAGTCCATGTTTTTGTTTTTCAAGGATCGGTTTAAAATTGGTCTGAAGTTGAATTTCCTCATTCAGAAAACATTTTCTTAACTTCGGGCATGTTCATAAATCTTGGGTTATTTTCTTCCTCACATTTCTAATACAAAGTGTTAGATCTCTGGCAGAATATGTACAAAACCCTTAAGACTAAGCTCTGCCTGTACATTGCAATGAACATGGACACAAAGTATATGACATGGACAATCACCAGTGTGGGTTGTGTAGGCTATAGCCCCACCACTTTTTTGCCCAAAGACATTTAATTTCTGTCCAAGTATAGGTGATCGTAAATCCACGCAATAAAAACCTACAGTTAAAGCACTCACCTCACTCCGCCAAGCAAAAGATGCTGCATGAATACATCAAGGAACTAACATGAAGTATACTTACCGTGCTTGCATTGCAAACAGCTGCCTTTCCTGAATCACATCCGATACATATCGCAGAGAAAATGGATCTTTTTAAGATTTTGTGTTACAATGCGTACTTTTTTCACGTTTTACTTTTGATTGCGCTAGCTGCGAATAAAGAAAAATGTCCACCCAAGTATTATAAAAAGGTTATGACGTACATAAATTCCAATTTTCCTGTCGTTTTGTATTGACGAAAGAATTTGAAACGGGATTGCTATACAGCTCTGCATGTACATCCAGTTTCATTCAACGTCCAGCAATGATTTACTTATCGAAGAGATATCCGTACGCTTTAAGAAAATATTTTGGAAAATCTTTATGAGTTTAACGCCAATTGAACACTTTGCCTATATCTTGGTGCCGCAGCCAGGAAACACAGGAATATCGCCCCCCAAACAGACCTCCTTCTAGTATGGACGCGACAGAGTCTCGTAGCCACACCGCTTTTGAAATCACTGCGCGGTCCCTGCGTATGATCAAGAAATTTTCCAAAACTAATGAAACTAAAATTTAGTGAATTATGTATGAGCTAAACTATAGTATCTTCTGTGATATGACAGCTAAAAAATTCAAAATAAAAACTATATATTTAATTTTAAGCTAAGTATGGAACCTTTGAAAATGCTTCAATTTTTATTAATTTGTAGCCTGTAGTAATTTTATTGTTTTTAGTTTTTCAAATATAATCATAACCAGGATATTAACCGTTCATCATGTTTTGTACGTCATTTCCTTTTGAGATTATAAACTAAAATAATCTTAGAGCTAAGGGCTTTTGTTTCCTTAAATTACCTGTAAGTCTAAACAATTGTTGTTAATTTTCTTCAAACACAGCCGAAACTGATAAGATGGCAGAAACGTTTTATGTTTCCGGTCAAGCTGAGTTAGTTTTAAAAATACCTATTTTAATGAATGTGGAAAGCGCATTCAATGACTTAAAAGTGTTTACGTATTTAAGCAATTATTACTATTAAGATCTGTTCAACCCGCTTTAATTTTAAACTAATCATTTTAAAAACTGTTAAGTGTTGGTAGTTAATGTTTGCTGAACATTCAGGTAAAACTTCAGGATTTTCGTGAAGAAATTAAGAAAGCTTTGAAATATAACTCTAAAATACTGAATTAAAAAGATAGACTATCTTTAAAGACAAATTTAAGTTACTGAGGTCAGTTCGTATTAACTTTTACTTTCATGGTTTTTCACAATAACGGATCATTTATTAGCAAAAGAATTAGGTTTTCTGTTGCCAATGTTACTACTGTGTTTGTTTAAATATTGTAATTGCTTTACCAATTGCATAGAACAGCTACCTGCCCACTCACAAGTTTTCAGCCAGTGACCCGTACCCATGCACAATGGTGCCGCGTTAGAAATATCGCTGGTTTTTTTTCGTAAATATCAAGTTTTTCACAAAAAGGAAACAAATGTTTACATTACATGAAAATGAAACCAGAAATAACAAACAAACACATAAGATCAACTAATATTTGTCAATATTTTATAATTGTTTCTGTTAAACGTATATTGTTTTAATGATATTGCAAACGTTTTTGCAAAACCAAGTAGGTAAACTATTTTACAGGACATGAAGTTGTGCAGATCTGACAAACACAAACAGCTTAAAAATTTTGCAGATGTTTGCCTCATAGTAAGCAGAAATGAAGACTAGAATATTAAATGATGTTTAAATATTCTGACTTGAATTGTTGAAATTAAATAAGAGCATAGATGCATCACATGCATGCATGGTGGGTTGGTGTGCATTGTTTCAGTGGTGCAATATACATAAATGCTCTCAATGATTGAATAAACAGTGAAAATAAAACTCGTGGGAGCAAAATTACAGTATTTTTAATTTTCGATTTCAAAAACATGCAAACAAAATATGTGCCTAAGGGTCAACTCTGGGTTGCATAGTGCGTAAATTTTATGATGAAGTCCAAGTACAGTTTCTATACTGAAGTTTTGTCTTGACTTTGGTTAAAAACTGACCCATTTGCTTGATATATCCATTGTTTATATCAACTAAAACTGTCAGTCACTAGCTTCAGCCACAAATGATCTGTTTATAGTAAAATCTCTCGACTCTTGTTTCGTGAGTTGCAGATTAGTAATTAAATTCTTATAGGTTTCAAACACGCTCTTCAATAAAACTAAACTCACTCGTAATATCAAATAGCCGTTAATCATGCACCATAGGAGCGAGATGAAGTATAAACTTCATTTATTTCTATAACATATTGATATCTAAAATAACGAATTAAGCCAATAGTAAACCTCAGTAGAACTTAAAAAGAATAAAACTAAACCTTAATAGTAAATAATACTTCTTAGTTTTCCTGCTGGGAAGTGTAACGTTTTTACTTATTGTCTTTAAAACTTTACACGCATGAACTTTCCATGACTGTAGGTATAGAGCGAATTTCGTTTATATTTCACATTGCTGAGAGAAAACATTCCTTCAAGAAATCCACATCAATTATGAATAACAAGGAAATATTCCTTGTGCATAAAGGTGTCATCAGACTTATGGGTTATACTGAAATTTTCGTGACAAGAGTATTACGCTGCTGCATGGCTAATAGGTGAAAGACGTCACAAGGCAAATGATGATATCATATGCATGCGAGGAGTACTAATCGACATTAAGTTTATACCCCATTCCAGATAAATGTGTTTTCCGCTTTATGTTTCGGTTTCAAACATTTAAAAGTTAAGATTCTCTACACTTTTCCCTTCCAAAAACTTTAACAAAAAAACAAAAACGGACAAGATAATTGTTACCCTCAGAATAGATACACAACAGATTTTTTTACCTTAAAGCTTTGATTTCTGATTTTTTGTGAGGTACAGATTTAGGTTGCTTGTTGCAAAAAAAAGTATATATTATCGATGAAATCAAGAATGACTATGGAGTATATTGGCCAAGTTTTGCTTATGCCCATTTCTAGAAACACAATCGGCTTTTTTTCTTGGCATCAATAAAGTTTTGCTCAGGCTCAACTGAGTCAATATTTTAATGAATTAGCCGCTGCGTCGGTGTTTCTACAGAAACAGTTGTAAATAAATTTGTAAATTGTAACACCGTAGAATTGAAAAAAGACTGGGGCATTTGTTTCTACTCTAATACCATTTTCATTTGAATTGTATTATTCTAACGGTATGCAGCATATACATTGTATAGAAACAGTTCAACTTACATTAATATTAGTAATACTACTTGAGAATGATGCCGGTGAGCATCGAAACGTCGTCAACTATAAACTTGTCATCGTGTCTTTTATTTATTATTAAGATTTTTAAAAACAAAACTTTAACTAGAATCACAAAAATTCTTTAAGAAAAAAAAATAAGATAAAGGTGCCGTCTTCTTTCAGAATAGCTCCACCAACTTCAAATCGTATTGACAACCCTGCATTTATGAAAAAGGTCTGTATTGCCGGCTTACAGTTGACGATCAATGATTCAAATTTCTGCGGGCTTCCTGTGGTATTTGGTAACTTGCCTAGGCTTCCTGTTGTGGTGTTACACTTACCATCATGGCGACAAAGTGGTTATCATCTATCGTTGCAGTAGCCACAAAATACCCTGAACGTGCCAGAGATGGACTTATAGTTATTACATATTTTCTTACTTCTTACTGATTTTTGTTATTGGACCTGTTTTTATACCTGTTTGTTTTATCCACAATGATTTATAAATATGTATCTATGTAAATTTAGAATGTGCTCATATAAAAGCGCTTTCAAAGCCATTTAAACAGAATATTAATTCATGAGAAAACTCTATTTATAGTTTACAGAAAATCTGGCCGTAAACTGTACTTGAACACTGGTCTGAGCAGCAGCATGAACTGGCAAAGGAGATTACTGACAGAAGAGGCAGATATTGTCACTGCTCATGGTATGCTGCTACTATGCCATTCATTCTTACAGTACATATGGGCAATCCATACTGAATAATCCAGTAATACATATGATATCTATATACTATATCTATTATGTATATTATATACTATTATATACTATGCCAGTCTTACAGTACATATGGGCAATCCATACCGAATAATCCAGTAATACATATGATATCTATATACTATATCTATTATGTTTATTATATATACTATTATATACTATGCCATTCACTCGTACAGTACATATTGGCAATCCATACCGAATAATCCAGTAATGCATATGATACCTATATATACTATATCTATTATGTATATTTAACAATTATTCCAAGAGCGCGCGTTGGATATGAGATGGTAAATAGCCAACGAGGCGCGTAGCGTCGAGTT
>JAOBAY020079621.1:0-10976 GCA_025331085.2 Zoanthus sociatus
ATTTACACAATTTATTTGATATATATTTATTTTATTATCTTTATTGTGTATTTTGGAGACAATCTGTGAAAAAAGAAGGCAATTCTGGTAGTAAATTCAGTCAAGAATGATCGCTGGAAATCCAATAGGAATGACATAACCTTTTGAAATGTTTGATTTGGCCATCTGTGGTAAGTCGTGTTTGTCAACCGCCACTTAGATTAAGCAACGCATGTATGTATATGTAAGAAGTGATGGCAATAAAATTATGAAACTGAAAATTACCGAAATACATTGCAGAAAAAAATTTCCTCAATGCTTATTTCAGCTAACACGTGATCTGAAGGTGCAATCTGGTCACAATGCCCAAACTACGCATGCGTTTGTAAAATCTTGACAAAATTCTTCCCCAAAAGAGGCACACGGCCTAACAATAACATTAGCAAGAGCATAGGGAAGAGCAAGGGAAGGAGCAAGAGCAATGACAAAAGCAAGGGCAAGAATAAGGCAAGAGCAAGGGCAAGGGCAAGAGCTATGGCAAGGACAAGGGCAAGAGCAAGGGGAAGAGCAAGGGCAAGGGCAAGAGCTAGAGCAAGGGCAAGGGCAAAAGCAATGACAAGAGCAAGGGCAAGGATAAAGCAAGAGCAAGGGCGACGACAAGGGCAAGAGCTAGAGCAAGGACAAGGGCAAAAGCAAGGGCAAGAGCAAGGGCAAGAACAAGGGCAAGAGCAAGGGCAAGAACAAGGGCAAGAGCAAGGGCAAGAGCAAGGGGAAGAGCAAGGCAAGAGA
Source organism: Zoanthus sociatus (assembly GCA_025331085.2). Classification (NCBI taxonomy): domain Eukaryota; kingdom Metazoa; phylum Cnidaria; class Anthozoa; order Zoantharia; family Zoanthidae; genus Zoanthus; species Zoanthus sociatus. The sequence goes on from JAOBAY020079621.1 coordinate 769, forward strand.
AAGAGCAAGGGGAAGAGCAAGGGCAACAGCAAGAGTAAGGGCAAGAACAAGTGCAAAAGCAAATGCAAGAGCAAGATCAAAAGCAAGAGCAAGAGCAAGTGCAAGAGCAAGGGCAAAGGCAAGAGGTAAAGCGAGAGGAAGAGGTAAAACAACAAGAACGGCAAGAACAACAAGAGCGAGAACGAGAACAAAAACAAAAAAATAAATAAAAATTTTATACAGAAAACTAAATAGAGTAACGTATTATCTAAATAAACAAATGCTACGGTGTTTGATCTCATCGTCATCATCATCATCATCATCATCATCATCATCATCTTCATCATCATCAACTTTAATTTAGCTAACACTATAACCTTTTATCTATAAGCGGCAAACGAAGTCTCCACAAATGGTAGTTTTAATTGCCGTACTATAAAAGAGTGCTTTTAGCACTAAAGTAAATTAGTGAACTGAAGCGTTATCATGAACATCAATAATGAAATCATTTTTCATTCATCTCAGCGTAGAATGCCCGGTCATTTGGACATATTTGCATGTCTTTGAATTCATTAACTCAATGGTATTAATGAGCGCGCGGATTTCAAATAGAGAGAAACATGGCGAAATGGGCCCAACCACTAACCTTTCCACACAGCCTGTGTTTCTATTTCGCGGTATTCCAAAAAGGTTGGAACAGGTTTTTGTAGCTGAGGTGACACTTGATCATCTCCAATCAAAATTTGGACCCAGCTTTAAAAAATCGCTGTCCCTTTAGGGTTTGAAATTTGGAGAAAATGACGACTAAAATGTATGAAAGTTCGCTAATGCTAATATTCTGGTCAAAAATACGATTTAATAATAATCGTTAACGAAAAAGTTGGCACAGGTTTTTGAAGGTTGACCATCAAGCTATCTTTCAGTGTAGTTGGTTGGCTTTGTGCTTTTCCTATGTTGATAACAAACGTTTCAACCTAGCGGTGTAGCCTGTAACATGAAATGTATGGAATTGCAATGAAATAAAAAAAAAATAACTAAGTTTTAATGCATTCATCCGATCTAAGTGAACCTCCCGTTAACTTGACTTTTAATATTCTCTAAATGTTCCAGATACTTATGCTTACTACAGTGGTTCGTGAAAAAAGAAATAATTTCATTTACATCAAATTCGGTAGAGTCGACTGGTTAGGAAACTTGTGGACTTTCTTTGTTATGTGTTTTTGTTCTCCTTTTCCTTATTGAAATATGACGTTGACCGTGCACAAATAACAATATGCTTTGAGTCGTAAATGAGCAAACGGCCAGTAAACTAATGAAACATCACATCTACAACAAAGGATCCCAACCGTGACAGTGCAAACGGCATGTAACAAAAGGCTTTGAGTTGTAAATGAGCAAAAGACCAATAGACTAATGAAGCATCATCCCTAGAACAAAAGATCCTAACCGTGACAGTGCAAACGGCATGTAACAAAAGAATATTGTATATAATCTTCTTTGTAGTTTGTACTTTTCTAACCACTCCACTATAACAACTTTAATTTAACGGAATAACTTTGCGGATTATTATAAATTATTTGTTCATATTTTCCACTAAAACATGTCAACTACATATTTCCAGACCAATTCAGCTTAAAAAAGAAAGGAACTCAAAATAAAACTTCGATCAGACTTCAAACAAGAAGACATTGAACAATTTAAGTATAGATAGCACAAACATGCTAGTAGTGGCTTCAAGTTTAGCTTGAGTTCATCTTTATAGAAACATCCCACACGTATTGCGCTTTTCCCATTATTTGAACAATTTAGTTGATCAGTTTCAGTTCTCAACGTACTAACGACTGGAATAATTTAACAACGTAACGAAAATCTGCAAATAGTTTCTATTTTACCAACCATTAAACTACTTTATCACTATCAAAATATTTCCTTGACGAATGAATTTCTTTCTTATATAATATCATGTCTCGCGTTGTCTCTGGTGATTAACGCTAAAATCCGATGTCGCAGTGTTGGCGGTTTTACGCCGAGAGTCCTGCTTTCATTTTAACATTGCTGACCTACAAGAGAACAAAACAAAGTGAGTTTAGTAGTTAAATGAAATTCCTTGGCTTTTGTAACCTTTCCCGGCAATAAGTTTTCATGGGTTTGTCTTGCGATCAGAAACCTGGTGAAAAATGAGGCGAACGTTTGCGAGAATTTGAGTGCAGATCAGTAAAAACCCGCGACGACGTTGTGCGTGTTTCAACCTGCTCCAAAATTCTCAAAAACTCGCCGAGGTCTTCACCAAGCTATGAAAGCACAGAGAACATGTTTTACTGCTTTCACAAAACTTTATTTTCCGCATAACAAAGAGAAAAACGATATACGGAGAGCATATGTAAATTATATTTCTTTCATGAAACTGCAAATTCTCCCAACTTGGAGACAGCAAATCAAATTGCTTGCGTAATTTTCGTGCTTCACGGTGCTATGAAAACACACTTATTGACCAATCAAAACGCACGTACTATCGAAAGTATTGTTTAATAAACGTACATAATAAAGGAAAGAGAAAAATGACAAGTTTGTCATTATTGATTCAGTTTTAGCGCAAATATTTGCCGTTATGGGTAGAGAAGCTAATAACCAAACATTAAATATCAATTGCTACAAACTTTTCAAAAACTATGTTGGCTTCCTTGTCTTGGTGGTCCAAAATGGCAATACGCAAATATCATCAGACAACTAGCTGAGTACAGATGTATAATCAGTACAAGCATCGCCCAAGTATACAATACATACCAAAAACTAAAACTTTTCCCTAGTACAGTACTGTGTGATAAGTGAAGGTACCGAATACAGGTAAACCCTGAGAGCCAACAGTATTCAAGCATTTTGTTTAATTAGAGCTATTTTTACTTAAAACTACAGTATTTCCCAGAACAAAGACATCCCAAAACAAAACTATTTCCAAGTACAAATATATACCCCAGTACTAATTTGATACTGGAAATTATTTTTCTAATGAAAATAAAAAAGCTTACGTACAGAGAAACAGTTTCCCTTTACAGGAAAAATACTTGTGCAGGGGAAAATTTTTGTCTTCTGGGTAAACTTCACGTAAATCATCTGTAATAAATTTATCATTATTCTTATAGTTGCACTGTGTTGGATATCTGCCAATTTCTTGGGAATCACCGTATTGCCTGCATCCACTGCAAACACTTTCAACAAAACAATGTGCAATAAATCGTGTAAGAGACATGTTTTGATTACTGTACGTGATAGAAGAGCACATGGAAAGAGGAGTCACGCACACACATGAACTTGTCACGGACATAAAACAAAGTCACATGAAGTGAAAGAAATGTGGTGAAAATCACAGCCACAAAAAGTAGTCAAAGTTTTGCTAAATGCTGTACAATGTAAAGTTTTTCACTTATTCCGGTTTGATAGAGTCCATTTAAACGAAGTACATGCTTCTGATATTTCAGTAAGTGCAGGGTTGTCAACGTGCGCCGGTGACCGGAGCCGGATATCGCCGGCTATTTAAAGGTTTTCGCCGGCTGGAAATTGTCGGGGATAGGAGGGGAAAAAGCGGTCATTAGAAAAACGATTTAAGAAAAAAATAAATAAAATAAAGGTGCCATCTACCTTCAGAATGTTTCCGCCAACTTTAAATTTTATTGACAACCCTGAATGTTCTAGATGTTTGACCCACAAGTGGCAGGAGTGAGCAATGCATACGGCTTAGTGTGATGACGGTTCAAAAGGTATAGCGAGTGCCGAGGCCTTGCTGTTTGACCCACAAGTGGCAGGAGTAAGTTGGCCTCTCATGAACAATGAATACCGCCTAGTGTGATGACAGTTCAAAAGGTATAGCGAGTGCCGAGTCATTGCAAAGAGGGTCAGTGTGGTGTTGCTCATTTTCAGAACCCATCTGTCGCCTATATTTGACTAGAGACAAATGTTGCTGTCACTTCATCGCTAGAATACAAATGTTCGCTAACGTGCTTATTATTTTGCGTCCTGTCCAGTGTTGCTTTGTTTCTTATAAAGAATGGGCGCCCTAAAAGAGACCCTTCATTTTAGTAGAAGGTCGACTACTTCAGTTCCTAACGACTCTTGAATGAAAAACTGAGGAAAATGCTTGTATGTTGCTTCATGTCGATGTTGAAGTAAAAAAGCGAAAAGATGTCGCCGTGTTGAAATTAAAAATGGGTTGCCGCGTTGCAAATTGTCGCTTTATTTCGTCAGGTTCTGTCGCCTGTCGGTGTTATGGTACAAAACTGCTGCTACATATTTTGCAACTTTATTTTGATGCTGCGATGTTGCTAATCGCCAAAACCCCTTGAAAGGCCTTAGAACAAGAGCGCTGCGATATAATTAACAATTATACCTCTAGGACAAATGGACTACGAGTCAATAGCCTATGAGGCCATAGGCCAAATGGGCTATTTAAACTCGAGGTCCACGAGGTCGAGAGGTCTAATTGTTTTAGTATAGACCTACTAACCGGTCAAAATAGGATATACAAATTAAATTATCGATGAAATCTTCTGATGTTAAAGCAAAACGGGGCTCATTATTTCGATCCGCCATCTTTTTTCTACTAGTAGGCTATCACAAACAGACCTCTAGTAGAGTAGCCAATCAGAATGCAGGATGAGTGTTAGACCGTTAGTAGGTTTATACTAAACACAGATATAGTACAGTGAAAGCAGCAATTCTTTTAGCAACGCTACCTAGTCTCGCCCTAAAAATTTCAACCATTGCCAGGTAAATAAGTAGCGATCCCGCAGTAGCAAAGAAAAGGCCAGTTTGATCGTTACACAGCAGAAATACCCAATTAAAAGAAATGTGAAAATCATCTTCGGCATATTAACGAGCTCATTGTATATACAATAAAACTTGAAATATAATTAGAAGTTAAAGTTTTGAAACACCATATATCTAATTTAAAATCCTGCCTAAGCTTTGGGCTCTAGCTAGAGCCTTTGTTAAAAAAATGTAAATAGATAAATAAAACTAGAATCTATTTTAAAGAACCTAAGGTAACGATTTTTGGTAACTCACACTAACTGACAAGTTAATCGTGATTCCTTTAAAAATATAATTTGTTCTAATATTCGTTTTCGTTATTATGCGAAGCTTCACAGTAGTCTAATTGTTTTGCACGTAAATAGAAATTGCTTAATCCCCATTCTATGTCGATACCATCCTGATAGAGGCAGGTAAGCTTATATGTTGAACTTATTTCACACTTAAGATTTATTTGATAAGAATTTACAAGTTAGAGTTTGTCATCGTAGTCGTTACAAATGTAAGTTTTTGTTTGTATACTCACACGGCACGCATCATATTTTAACATTTCTTCTTCAAATGATGAAAACCAGTTCAGAGTAAGATTTTGTTTCAATATCACTGTTTGAAACATGCAACTCGTTTTACAATTGAAGTCGACAAGTGTGTGTACAACGCATAGAAAGCTTTACGTTAAAGCGTTTATGATCATTGTCCTAATTTGTGAGGCAGCTAATTTCCGAGCGTTGTCCATCGTCAAGACTGAACTGTAGTTAAATTTATTAAAGGTTGAACATTTTATGGTCATCGCCCAAATTAGTGTATGGAGCTAACGTTCCGAGCGTTGTTCATCGTCAGAAAACGAAATCATGCAGTTCATGAGTTATCGCCGTGGTATAAAGTAAAGAGTTGAAATGTCGTGTATAAAAGAGCTGACATTTCAGGTGTTAGCCAAACGTCTGAGAAACTGCAGTTTAGAATTAGACAATTCAGGTCTCAAAGTTCAAACATTTTATGATCATTGGTGTACATGATATTGCGAGTCTCGACACTTCGTTTATAGAATAACTGTAATATGCACAATGTCATAAATGGAATTCTGCGTCGGTTTTCTACAGAAACAGTTTTACAAATAGATGAATTTTATACCGTAGTGAGATGAATTTTTAAAGTGATGTATTAGACTGTAGTCCTTTGTCGAAGTGAACTTACTTCGACCAAGTCACCTTTTTCTTTTTTTTATTAAGAACAAACTTAGTAAGAACATTGAGGCTGAAATCGCTCGAAAAATAAGAACAATATAAGAACAATCTGAGGCTCAAAGATTTTTTCATAAAAAAAAAAATTAAAAAATAAAAAATAAAAAGGAATAAATAATAAATAAATGGAACATGCACAGCAATAAACTTAAGCATCAGACCGCGACGACAGTGTAATGCTAACGATTATTTTTTTTTTCAAAATTCAGGGTCTTTACTGAACATTCTTTCAGATATATACATCACTCAACTTCAATATCACACTTTTTTTGTTTAAACAGTAAGATGAGGTATTAAACTGAACCGTAAAAAGTCTTTGTCCATCACTTTAAGAACAAAATAAGAACATTGAGCCTGAGCTAAATTTTACTGGTTCTTAATAGAAAAAAAAGTGTATAGTCCGAAACGTCAGTCTAAAAATTCCAATGACTACAGTGTAGAACTTATCTATTTGTAAAAGTGTTTCTTTTTGTAAAACTGTAATATACAACTCAAGATTGAATGTTTATGAACATTGCCTTAAGTATTTTCGTTTCGGGAGCTCACGTTTCTCGCGTTGGTCTATCGTCGAAGTAACAAGGTGAAGGTCATCAAAAACGTTTTTCATCGATTTGTCTAACTTACGCAATTTATTTTAGTTTGAGAACTTAAACTCATAGTCAGATTCCCCGACTTAAGGTCACAGATGAACTGACATTGCACAAGGCATGTAATTTGTGTTTGATAGAGTTAATGCTAACAAATTGAGGTGATAAACAGAAGCATAAATTCCAGAACTGAAATCTCAAGATAAAACAAAGGAAAACATTGAAATGTGAAACATTCATGGTTTGTCTTTGAGTTGAGTATTGCAGTGGTATTTTGTTAAGTAAGTGTTGCAATGCGGTTGTTGTTGTTCGCTGTTTTGTTAAGTTCTTGAGAATTATAAGGGATAAGGAAAAAATTAGAAGTGATCGGCATTTAATTCTCTTTCACAAAAGCGCCTCCACAAAGTCATACGTCATAGGACGTGGGGCATGGAATCTCACTTCCGGTCCTTGGTCACCGGAAGTCAAACAATATCTCTGATCTGTGTTTTCTTCATATTGCTTCATTTGGGAAGACAGATAGCGTTTCTGTTTTTAAATAAACATAGCAGAAATTTACAACAAACCAGCGAAATTAAAACTTCAAAAAACAAAAAATGAATGCGACCTCTGCCGCCATTAACTATCAATTTCGTTTTTTTAGAGAGAAAAGAAGCTGGTGTATGTATGTATGTTTAGTTTGGGCAAGACAATTTGTGCCGTTTCGAAACTTTTAATTTTCTTTTTTTATAATTCATCAACATTTCTCTCCTTTAAAGGCGATATATTTTGCATCGATTTCCAGTTTTATATTTATTTGGGTAGGATGTGTACGTATTTGTTTTCTATTTGTAAAAATAAAGAAAGTATTACCTCCCAAACAAATGTCATATTGCCTAAAGCAAGAATCTATTTCTACCATCAATGAGAGCTACTTATTAGGTTACGTTACAGACACCGCGAATAAACCCAGCACATTTTTAAATTTGGCGTTTTTTCACTTCTATAGCCGATTGAACGTAAAGTTTATCACGCAATCCTCGTCCTTCATGCGTTATTCATCTAGCTTCAAATAATTATTCATTCTTATTTCTCTTTATCAGTTGCAAAGACAGTCATTAGTCACGATAATTGAAAAAATAATTACTAAATTAGTTTCTCAATTGCGGTTTGGCAACGTTTAGCAATTAAAACCTAATAGTTTTTTTCGTTTTAAAGACACTTTGATGAGTTAGAATCGTGCTTTATTTGTGAACAAACTCGTGACTATTGAGTTTATCCTTATAAAGCTTTGTTAATCTCAGCCTTTGGGTGATAACATTTTTTGACGTTTACAACTTCCCACAGCAACGGATCGGTTATTGACGTGACGTAATCAGATACTGTGACCGCACACAGTTTCACCAGAGCGCGTCATTACTGTTCTCTGTGACAAGCTGTAAGAACGTTCCAGCTCATTGGAAACAGCCAAGCAACATTTCTACAAAAGTTGAAACCTTCGTCATGTATTGCATGTAAGTCTTTCTGTTGTATTTTAATGCAAACTTTATTTTTTTTCCCTTTAGAACAGTTTGTTAAAAGTATGAAATATTTGGGGGTGTTGTTGAAAAGTTTTCAGTGTCATCACTTTGTAAAAGGCAACTCTTACTAAACTTGGGCATTTGATCCGGTGGTGTAAAAAACAAAATCAATCGCCAATTTATTCATTAACGATTTTTTTTGTGTGTGTGCGTGTATGAATGTTACCGTTAATTCGTGCTTTTCAGGTATAATATTTTTTTCTGCTGCTAAATTTATTATCGGCAGTTAACGTTTCTTGTTACAGAATTTTCAATTTATTTGCAATCTTATCTAGATATTATACGCTACATGAAGTGGCGTGTCCTTTCGTGTTGTATTCAGCTAGCAAGTCCAATATTTGTCTTAAAAAGCGGTTGTCTAAAAACATAAGATAAATCCAACGTTGTAAAAAGAATAAGTTAAGGAACTGGCATGTCGGACTATCAGTATGAGGAGAAGGAAATCTCTAGTCTCTCATACGATTTACTAAACATAACTCTGTTGTGATAGTTTTAGGATTCATTCTTGAGAATTGACTTCGAAATCTTCCACCAACATCAACTTACCGCCGTTCGTGTGTTTTCTTCAAGTTACTAGAAATGCGACGACGTTAAAAATTTTTCATTTTACTTCTCAAATTTTAACTAACCGGCTCTCGGCAATCGCTTGAAATGCTTTTAAACATTTCTTAAAATATCGATTGTTATCTTTTTTCCACTCGGGACGGGTCAATGAAAAGTTAAAATTTCACGTGCCTCAATGAAAATATTTTCGTCTGTTCGTAAGCACACACCGTGGAATTAATCATTTTTTGCATTGATGTTTTTGTAGGAGATCTCAGTAATCTTGTTTGGTTGTTTTTCTTTGTATCTAGGTACTTTAACTCTAACCAATTGAATTCCATGAACCACGCTACTGGTCTAAACGAGTCACGCTTGATGTTGACAAACATAACAATGTTTTTGTGTTCGAGACAGGCTGCAACAAGTTATGTTTAATCAGAAGTAAGATATTTATTTAGCGAGGGAATGACTCGGAGAAAACTTTAATTTGCTCTTCTGAAGATTGTCGACCATAGAGTGACATAAATTTAACTATTTGCTAATTACTCGGGCTTCCTGTGGAAAGCATGAGATTTTAATCCGGCTTCGTTTTTTTTCCCGCCATGCCAGGTTACAAAACGCAGTTTTTGACAGCTAGCTCGTCAAAAATTAGCCAATCAGCGCGCAGGAATATAGCAAGGAAAGAAGAATTTGATTCAGTCTTTTACTTTCAAATTTACAATTTAGAAATATTACTAATTTAGCTGTGACTCGGTCTGTGCCGTTTACTGTCACTGGTTCAAAGAAACTGTGCAGGGAACAAAGGAATAACAATCTTGTTCACGAAAAACACGAACTGAAGTTGAGAGTTTTTAAGATTGCTCGACACCGCAACTGATTGTTTTTACACGTCGTCAAGAAATACTGTTTTATGTAAGGATCGGTTATGATCACCGCGGTATTAGTTCGCAGTTCGCTGGTTGTTTTGTGTTTCAAAAACAGCCAGATAGATTTATAGCAGTATTAACATATTGACTTGAATTTGTTAAAGCAGAGCTGAGGTAAATTTATGAACTGCACACTTCAATGAATGACAGACTATTTTTAAAACAATTCTGTCACGGTTGTGAAGGGTGTTTATTTCCCACAGATGAATTGTTTGTATCTGAAAGCAAAAGCTCTGTATGTTTTTCAACTGGCACTGATCCGCGTGTAAATTTAAAGTAACAAATGTTTCAATCGCCATTCCAACGTGACCACAACTTTCATGTCTGGCTGCAATTTAATGTGAACAATATTCGAGTATGATCAAATAATTCTGTCATTTTTATCGATGTATCAAACTTTTTTTAACATTTCGCTTCTGTAAGGTTGTTCAAACTTAGTAGTTCAGGGTCCGAAATTAACTTTTTTATACAGGCGCCAAGTGGCGACTGAAATTTTTTTTTCAGTCGCCAAATGAAAAAATCTGGTCGCCAAAAAGCGGTTTGTAAAATTTTTGTTTCATAGCGAAATAC
>JAOBAY020079632.1:0-10975 GCA_025331085.2 Zoanthus sociatus
ATCATATATATATATATTTTGTAACGAACTTTTGTAATCATTCTTCTGAAGATGGCATAAGCTATGCCGAAACATGTGAAAATAGTTTTAGATTATTTACGTTCAAAACAAGTAATCATTCTTTGTTAGTTGAAAATGGAAGATATTGTAGATCAATACTTCCTCGAGAAAACCGCTTCTGCAAATTTTGCAAAACCAACGACATTGACGATGAAATCCACTGGCTTATTGGTATTAACTGAATAAACTGACAAGTAGAGCAGAACCAGAGATCCTTCACTGAGAAGTGTACTGTGCATTGTAAGTTTTCTTATTGTTTTGTTATTGGATTCACAAGGAGGTACAGTAAATTTTGATCAAGTTATCATCTTTCCCTACATTATCCGTGTTATCTCTTCATAACATTTTGGGAGAATTTAGCATTTCATACAAAGTCACTTACGTTGTTTTTGTACTAGACACTTCAATTTTGGTGGACAGTGAAGAAGTTGAAAGAAGTATATGAGTTAGAAGAATTTTGAGGACGATCACCAAACCATCCCTCCTGACTATGCAAAAGTGCAACTTTTGTTTGGGGACAGTTTGGCGATTTTCTGTCAAATATTAACTCCAAAATTAAATTTCAAATTTCACTAAAATTTCCCGAAACTTAAAATTCTCTTAAAAAAACTACATTTACAAAACCTATCTTCTCTCTCAAATCTCATCCAAAAATCTCAAAATATTAAAGAGGCTTCCTTTTTATTCAATCTGTGCTGGGATTATAGGATTCTCACATTTCCAAATAATGACGGAGATATCATCAAAAATATCACTAAAACTAGCGAAAAAATGATCCTAGGGTAGAGAGTCCCCTTAACCGTATAACGAAGCGAGAGATAAGTGCTGGCTCCATTGGCTTGTAAAAGATTTAGCTTTTAGCTAGCAAACTGCGGCAAGTATGCTTATGAGGCAAAACGTGTACTGTAAAGGAGAATTCCTCTATAAACAAAATAATGATTTTAGAAGTGTAGAAAGAAAGTTACTTATTTTATTTTTTAGCATACTGTGCTGTAGTCCCGATTAAACCAATAAAGTAATGTTTTGGATCAAGGAAAATTTTTGTTGTAATGGCTTGTTAAAAAGTTTACTGAGATTGATAAAACTAAGGTATATTTTATCGATGTTAAAATTTTTTAAAAAAGCTAACGTTTTCGATCAAAGTGATCATCATCAGGCTGATGATGATCACTTTCAACGAAAACGTTAGCTTTTTTACTTCATTTAGGTGTCAAGTCTTCTAGCTGGCCATATTGGGGACACATAGCAGAAACACACACACACATATAAACACACTGAAATTTGTCCAAGGGCCAGCGGTTTAATGTCCTTATATGGGAAGACTCGAAAGTCTAACCATTTGTAGATAAAATAACAAATACAGCATCTCCGCTTCAATTACCTTAATGCCCTGTTGGTCCGGCAAGAAGTCGAACCTGAGCTTCCCGCACGGTACACTGCGCATGCCGCGTTCCCAACTAGGCTAACTATCAACAACAGCAATACCTCAACCATCATGTCAGTAATCACTTTAATTAGTTGTTGTTTTTCTTCGTTGTTCAATCATGCTCTTGTTTTTGCCATCCTTCTTATTTTATACGTTGCTTGTGTGCAATAAGGTCAGAGAGGAACTTTTTTTGTTTTATTATATCGCTATTTTTATTACTTTCAAAAAATGAAAAATAGCGCTAGTACTTTTGTTACCTTTTCATTTTATCCATCTTTTATGCTAATATTCTTTTTTTAAAATCAAGAACGAAATTTAGTCTCGGGGATTTAGTTGAATGATTTAGTGAGATTTATCTAGAGCAAATAAATTATGTTTTTCAAAAATTCTCCGTCCAAAGCAAAGTGATTAAAGGTCCACACGAAACCTATTCCAACGGCCTTTTTAATCCTTAGCTCAAATGCTTGCACTTTTTACATTATAAGGCCATTTTTGAGACGAACGATCTAGTGTTTATAAAAATATACGTTTACGAATATTTATAAAATAGTTAGAGGTTCTCTTGAAAGTTATTTTGAAAAAAGATACGGTTACAGGTTTCTTGTGGAAGGGATTGGTAACTAGTCAACTGATTAAACATTAACATGCTAAAGTTTTTTCATCGACCAACTGTTTTTCCGACATTACAAATTCTAAAATGGTCTGACGTTTCAATACCTGATTCTTAGAGTCTTTTCTTGAAACGTTTTTGTCCTGAAATAATTAAACATGTTTTTCCTTATAGTTGACAATGTACGCTCAGTTTTTTTAAGAGGGAACATGTTGAAATAGTGCTATAAATTATCTTTTTTAGAAATTCAAGTACATCTTGAAAGCAGACAATTGGATGGAGTGGTTTCTGTACATGTCAAGCTTAGTGTATATGCTAAATTATGGAAATTCTGAAAATGAGGAAGAGGTTAAACAGCTTGCAGCAGTAGCCATATTTATTGCTTGGATTCTGTTTGTATTATATTTAAGAAGGTGTGTAGCTTTATAAATAGTCTATTATGGTTTATGTGTATGTCTTTGAAGAGTTGAAGTGATTGCTGCTATTTTCTGGGCTACCTGTGGTAACTGGTAATCCCAGTCATAAAATAGGTTTGTTTTTCCGTTTTTTTCGTCCAGACAAAATGTGTATCCCACAGTTCCTTGCGGTACCAGCTCGATACATAAAGTTCATTTAAGTAGCCCAGTGAACGCTTGTAGAGTGTCTTGTTATTCTAACTTTTGAACCAGTTGATAAAACCCTATAAATTGACCATTCCTTTTGTTTGTCTTGAAGAGTAGAAATGGTTGATGTTACTTATTCTAACTTCTGAACCAGTTTATGATACCTTATATTATAATTTGACTATTTAAAATTATCTTTTTATTTATAGTATAAAAATGATTGTTCCAGTTTAACGCAACTTTTAAAATGCTTTTTGTAAACCCATACAATTCATTTTGTTTGTCTTGAAGTTATTGATGTTATTCCTTCTAACTTTTTAACCAGTTAATGAAACCTAAAAAAGTGATCATTGATTTTGTTTATCTTGAAGAATAAAGATGATGAGTCTTACCCATGCTAATTATTGAAGCGGTATATGAAATTTGGAAAAGAGTCCATTGTTTTATTTTAAAGAATAAGTTCCGTAAAGGTTTTTCCAATAAAATCGAAATTTGTTTGTTGTCTTTCACTTTAAACATTACACATCATGCAACACATAAAAACGTAATTTTTACTTATTCACAATCGTTATGAAACGTAATTTATCGGCAGTCAATATAAATAATAATCACTGATTTTTATAGGTTTTCCACCTTCGGTATTTATATAATTATGATGACAAACATCATCAGGACTTTAGTAAAGGTAATTGAACAATTGAATGACTTGCGGCTTGTTATATTGTAGTAGTTGAATGACTTACTGCATGTTATAATGCAATAATTGAATGACTTTAATGTTACTAATATTGTTGTTGTTGTTGTTCGTTCGTTGTAATCAATGAAGACCAAAGACATCACTCTAATGCTAGTGAAATGTGAGTATTAGTTTTTAATGTGACTAATGGGTCCCATTTGGGCATGGAACGTTATGTGACGAAGTGGAGCTACGAGATCCCTTTAGGTGGGTAGCACATATGTCGCTTTGGACTTGCGCACCTGTTTCTGTTGAGTCTCTGTAACCACGTTATGTTGAAGAAGTCAGCACCTTCACGGATTAGGCTTCGCCATCCTGAATGGCCTAGTGCCAGGCTCTCCCAGGTTTCGGTTTCCATGCGGAACCCTTTCAGTGTCGCTCTAAGGCAGTCCTTATATCACTTTTTTGACCGCACTGAGAGCATTTCCCCTCTGCAAGTTCGCCATGGAACAGTATTTTCAGGAGGCGTGTGTCGGGCGTTCTGACAAGGTGGCCTGCCCATCTGACCTGAGGTTTATTGAGAAGCTAGTGAATACTAGACATGTCAGTTCAAGAGAGGACTTCAGAATGAGGGAATTTGTCACGCCACATGGCTCGCAGCAGCTTTATGAGGCAATGCAGATGGAAGTGATCGAGCTCTGTGGCAAGACGTTCATAGAATGAATGTCTATGTTTAAGAATGCCACTCCTTTTCAAGGCCGCAACACAAAATTTAACGGTTGCCTTGAGGGTATCCCAAATAACAGTGATAGTAGGGGCCTCATTGGTCTTCTCTGGAACCAATTGTAATTCCCAACTTGTCACAAGCGGTAGAGAAACCGTGAATTTACTGCTTTATTTTAGTCTCAGTGGAAACCTTAAGCGCTTAGTCATCACTCTAGAGTGCTTCACCTTTACCTGAAGCCTACGCAGGTTGAAGAGTCCCAACTGTCCTGTACCTAATACTAATGCTGGTTTTGTTGTCATTTCAGAAGGCTTTGTGTGTGCATGGCGGAGAAAATGATGCTGAGCAAAACAGTTTGCGGGCAAGAGAATGCAGCCTTGTTTGACTCCGTTGATAACTAGGAGTTCCTCAAAGTCTCCGTTGCCCAATACTCGAGCGAGCATGCCATCATGGCATTGACGCACGATAGTTATGAACCTCTTAGCGTAGCCAAACAGACTTATTATCTCTTTCAACCCCTCCTGACTGACGGTGTGAAAAGCTTTTGTCAAATTTACAAACGTTTTGTGGAGATACTTTTTCTGTTCTTTACACTTTCCCTGGATTTGTTGTGCAGAGAACAACATACCAGCAGTTCCAGGGTGTTTCGTGAAGGTGCCGAATATATAGGGCGTTTGGGGAGGCTCTTCCCAACGATAACTTGAGTAGAGATCCCTCGATTGTTGTCGCTTGATTCCCTGTTTCCCTTTCTCTTGTAGAGATGAATAATGGAGGCATCCTTTATTTCCTGTGGAATAGTTTCTTGCTTCCACGCGATCTGTACAAGTTTAGTATAAGAAAGTGACTTTCTGCCTTGAAGATTTTAGTAGAAATATGATCTGAATCATGTGTCTTGCCACATGAAAGGCACTCTATTGCTTTCTGGACCTCTAACTTTGTTGAAATTCTACAAAAGAGACGTTAATAAGGTAGACGAACAATGGTTTCAGCATTGATGGAAGAGGGTCTAGATCTGTTTATGACACTGTTGAGATTTTCCGACCAATCGGCTCTAAGTGGTGATGACCCCGAGGACGAAGGCTCATAGGTGGTCTTTAGGGCATCAAAGAGCGTCTGCTGTATGCATATTGTTGTGTTTCGTTAGTTTTCTTTTTGAACCAGGACACCTGCATCTCTCTGAGCTTTGCTTTCACCTTTCATTTGATGATGTAATAGGCTGAATTCTTGGAAGCAAAGCAGTTATATTTCTGGTCTATATTGTAGGTGTTACGCTTATCACAGAAGAGCTCTTGAATTTTGTCATCGTTCTAACCACTCTCTGTGTTTTGGGTGTTCAGGCAGCGCTGCATGTGTGCACCGTTACGCGGGAAGCTGCCTACTCGTTCTCTAAATCTCTTGGTCCTAGATTATGTTGGCATAATTTGCTTTCCAGGTCTGTATTGTGGTTCCGGCTGACGCACGGAGAGGTGATCTAACTTGCTGGTGTTTAGACGCTAGTTCCTCGTTCTATTGTCACAACTGAATGACTTACAGTGTGTTAAGTCGAAAGGATACATTCTTAACATTAAAGTAATTTATTAACTAGAACTGTTTTAAAGATTGTAGACAAAATGTTATAAATCAGAGCTGCAACCGCTGTACAAACATTAATCTGATATTGGTGTTGAAAATAGGAATTAGATATTTTTCAAAAACTCTCAACCTTGAATGTTAATTAAATTTATCTATTTTAATGAGCCAAATATAAAAGATTTAAACTTCTTATAACTTTAAAGTTTATCTAACCATCTTCCAGAAAGCTTAAAACTGTCAGTTTTATTTGTAATAAGAAAATACACTCTTGCGGTTGTTAATTCTATATTCTAAGTTCTAGAATTTTAAAAACTACAAGTTCTTATAAATAATTTAAAAACTCTTACAGCTAAACGGCAAACGAATTTTTTGTACTTATTTCGGATGAAATTTAAACAATGTCTAGAAACATTCAAATAGCTCTAATTTGGAAATACTAAATCATCAAACAGTTGGGTGTTAGTTTTGGTAACAAACAACATAACTTCTAAAAAACAGAGCGATTCCCTGTTGGATTGCTAGTAATGAACCACAGTAGATTTTACTTTGTTTCCCGAATTGATGGGTTTAAAACGTCCTGCAGTTGCGATTGAAATAATCTATACGACTATACAATGACTTTCTCTCTTGCAGATCATAATTCTCTTTTTCCCATTTATTATTGGCTTTGGAATTCCGTTCTTCCTCTTGTTACACCAAAAATACGTTGTAAGTATTCATAATCAAGTTTATTCTATCGAAATAGGAATTTTAAGGACATGATTGAATAACTAGTTTATAGATGCGACATATGAAACTAACTAGGATTTTGACAGTTAATTGCGTTCATCCCCATTAAAAAATTTGCTGCACTTGTTTTGTGTGTTTTGCCACTTTGTTCCAATTAGACCTCTGCTGTTTGCTTCAGGGTCCTTCTGCAAAGCGAGATGAGTACAATTTGTAAAATTTAAAAAAATGTATTTTAGATTTTTAATCTTCCCTTTTTCTCTTGCAGAACGAAGATGAACCACCGCACATATTTGATACGCTGCCGATTTCTTTCTTTACTACTTTTATGCTAATTCTTGGAGAAATGAAGTACCCACACACAGTGTACAAATACCAGCCGCTGCCCTATCCATGGATCTCTTATGCTATTTATATGCTGTTTGGTATCTGTGTGCCAATCATTGTCAAGAACCTTTTAGTAAGTTCGATTTATAATTCACAAAATTTGTCATGATGTTGTGCTAAGCTAAGCTAAATCCTTTACGAGCCTAGTGGCCCATGGAGGCGGCGCTTATCTCCAGTTTCTGTTGTATTAGCTGATGAAAGTCTTTGACTCCCCCTGGACGGGCCACTAATCCACCGCAGGTTAGCTCCCAGCAAATGCTGGTACTCATTTACCTACCCCGGAAAGATGAAAAGCTGATTTGGCTTAGGCGGAAAAGAAGGTCACACACATATTCGAACCTCGGCAAACTGCCGGTTTCGAACTGGGGACCTTGTGGTTGGAAAGCTGAGATCTTGCCAACTGCGCCAACCACGTCCGCCCCATGACGTCGTGCACTCAACTTTTTTTCTTTAATTACTTTAGAAAGAATGAGCATTATTTTTTTATGAAAACAATCTAGTTTCAAGGAGAAAGTTGAATCTAGTTTTCGAGTCTTTACGTCCAAAGCAATCCCTGGATCCCTGGAATTTCAAATTGTTGTTGAATATCATTATTTGTCTTTTTATGGTGTGTCACGATGATTCATTTCATATTTGTTTCAGATTGGTTTGTCGGTGGGCGATGTTAACCGCATTCTTCAGTCAGCCAAAATGGAACAACATGCGATGCAAGTTGAACTACTGCTAGAACTTGAGAGAGCAACTCCGAGACGGATTTTAAGGAAGCTTTGGGTTTCTCATTTTGTCGATTATCCTAACAGGAAGAAAACATTTATGCAAAAGGTTAGTAAAACAGTTTGTTATAATTGCTCCCAACTCAAATACACTTTTAGATTGGGGGAGAACATGTCATGCATCATTGGCCAAAACTTACTAACTCCCTTGGGCGAACAAAATTCACTAACTCCCTAAGGAAACAACGACACGTGATCAGGTCGTGCACCTTTGAAACAGCGGAAAGTTTGTATGCCAGCCGCATCAACCAATATTTGTTTACGCAGTCATGCTAGCTAAACGGTTTCAAACACAACTGAAGGAGAATTTGAACAGCTTCTACGCGGCAAGAGCTCAAAGTTTGTGACTTAGGCTGACATCCGTGTATGGTTTTATTTTGAGTTGGGAGGTATAACAAAGCACTTAATGACTGGCCCTACGGGAAACGGTGAGTTTTGTTTTCCTGAGACCCTCCATGTTTTCCTCGGGTACACCTCGAGTACACGCTTTTTTATGTACGAATAGACTTTATAAGAATATCGAGGCTAACAATGGGTCAAAAATTAAGAATATTTTTAAGAATATGCTCATGCAGGCACAGCTTTTTATTCTAGGTGTGAAAAGAATATTTGTATAACGCTGCACAAAGTTTGATTAGAAGTTCAATTTCTGTATTATCAATTAAGCCAGGCTGGCAACAGTGGAAAATCGGCCATTTCAAATTTATTCGAGCCAGCGGATCGCAAAGCTGCTTTATGGATTTGTCTTCTTACTTCCATTGATATTTTAAATGAGAGTGTTGGTCCACTCATCAGTTAGGAATAGACCTTTTTCACGCAAGCGTGACATTAATAAGTATTCCGAAATGCACCATCAAATTTGTCAAACCAAAAATGGTAAAAATGCAAGATTTCGATGTTATTGGCCAAAAATTGGCGAAGATGTGAACATTTTAAATCAAATGTTTCTGCGGAAATTTTGAAAGAAAATGTATGGTTTTAGCATGATAACGATGTAGGGCATCAGAAATATTTGATTTGAATTGTTCACATCTTCGCCAAGTTTTGGCCAATAACATCGAAACCTTGCATTTTTACTATTTTTGGTTTGACAAATTTGATGGTGTATGTCACGCTTGCGTGAAAAGGGTCTATTGCCCTCGAGAATATAATCTATATAAGAATATTAAGTCTGATAATATTTTGTCAGGCAGTAATCATGCTTACAATATATTATATAAGAATATACGAGGCTGGTATTTGTCAAAAATTAAGAATACTGAGGCTGAGACGAAAAAAAGAATCGTTACGTGTGTAAAAGAATAAAAAACAATATTGACATTAATAATTCAAATGATTACATATTCAGAATATGTTGTAAACGGGATAATTATAATTTTAGTAAATTGGCTGCTAAATTTAAAAAACAATATAAATATTCGTACAAATGACGATTATAGTTTTAGGATTGCCTACCGAATGGATTTTTTATTTTTAGCATTTTTCCTATAGCAAATATTTCCGATAAAAAAAGAATAGTCAACTTTTGTATGGCTTAGCTAATTACACCCATGGCAGCCTCTTACTCTATGTACGACAATGATGAAGAATTTTTAACCTTGGGGTTGTCCAAGTTACGATTTGAACTTATTCGGAGATACACTTCAATTTTGTTTTTTTAACAAAATTATTCACAAAATATTAAAGCAAAGGACTAAGAAGCCAATTTCTTTGCAGCTTGTGGATATAGGATCACCTAAAAAAGAAGGAAACCAGCGTCAATATGTGAATCCCGCCATCCTCCAGCTTGGAAACAGAGTGGACAATTTAGCAGAAAAAGTAGAAAGTCAACAAGAAAAGTAAGATTTTTTTTGTCGTATGGCGTGAGGAAATCCTCTCATTTAATACTGTAAACGCTTTTGTTAACATGCTAGAGCGTGCAAGCTGAGTCTCAGATCATCTACAGGCTGGGGACCTTTTATGGAGGAGAGAGTTTATCTAGATATCTTCGATACCAGAGGAGCGAGATACGCGAATCAGTTTTATTGGAGCCATTTGTTTTCATTTTGCATTATTAAACATACGTATTAAGAAACGAATAAACAGAGATTGGATTGAAAACTTGAAACGGTTATCAAGCGAAAAAAATATGAAACGTTTAGGCCTGCACATTCAGTCTTTAAGAAAATATTGTCCTAAAATGTCGAAAATTCTTGGTTACAAAACTGTTATGACGGTTATTGTTATTCAGTCTTCCCATCTTCTTTACCAAAACAGTTGAACACTACTTGGTTAGCCTAATTAGAAAGTTGCCAGTCTACCATGCTTGGTTTTGATTCCCGTTCGGACTAAAACTTCAGCAGAAACTTCAAGTGATAGATAACGTACTGTGTTTTGTTTTCTGTAATTAGTTAGACGTACGCGTTTTCTTGGATAAGGACGTCAATGAGACACTCTTAACTCTCTATCATTGAACGTAAAAAAACCCTGCACAAATCTATCGCAAGGATTAGTGTTCTGATCCTCATGTAGTGTGATTTGTCTGTTCTTTTGAAATCATTTTTAATAACCAATGAAAGCGAGCTAGATGAAAAAAAGAATATATATCAGTGATGAAATGTAAATGCCATTTTGAAGCAGAAGTTAACAAGATACGGTTGAATACTGTGTTTCCAACGCTCAGATTTATAATTCACTATATCCTAGGAAGAATTCAGCTTCATCTTGTATTTCGGATCAGTAATCCGGCGTAACGATTTACAGAAAAATAAAAAACTGATAAAATTTGAGTTTTTTACAAAGTTTTGGTATACAAAAAGTATCCGAGCTGTTTTCTTTGTCTGTAAAGGATGGACTATTAAAAAGGTGAAAGAGGTGGGGTGGCGAAGTTTTTTCCTCGCCAACTTTTTTGGCCTGCCTATGATTGCTTCTTTTTTCATGCTTCAAGAACCTGTATGGATTTTTTTTTTCAGAATATATATATTATCCAAATTTTACATCTGCTTTCTATAAAAGGCAGGGTTATGAAATGGTGTGTTTAAGAATCTGTCAAAATAATACAGATTGTTTATTCCTATTTAGATAATATGATGCATTCATTAACACATTGTGCTATTAAAACACATCAGGTGATTTCAATATTAACAAAATAAGATCTCTAAAATGCTCTAAAGCACAGCTCAATAAAGAATAATACTACGTTTTCAATAGGACTCACCCTTCCTGAGCCGTTTTTGTACATAGGATAGCAGTTTCTGCCAAACCTTTAGAGAAGGATGCTGTCAACGAACACCTAGTCTCTTGAAAACGCGATTTCTTGCACTGTCAGACCGAAATTTAAACAGAAGGCCGAGAGTGCTTATGAAACTACATGTATCTTTCTTTTTGTCTCTCTGGTTGCATGCATTTTTCGTATTTTCTACGTGTACACACTTTCCCTC
>JAOBAY020079643.1:0-10974 GCA_025331085.2 Zoanthus sociatus
AAGAGCGTGCTTCCATTACCTCTTTCATTTAATTATAAGAGAAGAGACAAAGGAAAGAGGACAAAACAAAGAATAAAAGTGTGTAAATCCTCATGTCAGGTTCGCTTTATTAAATGAGAAATGATCCTCCAAAATATAGTCACGATTCCAATAATTCCAAGATGTGTTAAAATCTCTCCTATAATATGCCCTTTCCCTCCAGAGATGATCCAATTTCTCTAATAAATGAATTCTCAAGAAGATAGCGGTCCTTTCCATAATGTAATTCCTGTAAGATATGAATGAAGATATCTCCAAGCATAATGGGTAAGTCCAAGATGTTAAGCATTAGACACAACATGAACCACCTCTAAGATAATAAGGAGATGAACAAAGGTGAGGTTCTTCCAAGATTACACCTATAAGCAACCAAGAACCTCTCAGATAAAATATGGTGCTTCGCTTGTCTCTAAGATATAAATGCCTCACGTTTCACTCACACTCATTTCCAAGATGTTAAAGAAGAGAGTGATGAATTCTCTAATCCTATATTCTCTTTTATTATCATGTGAGAATTCATCATGAACGGCCAAGTGCTCAGGGTCTTATTGTTAGGCCGTTGGCTTCCTCGTAATCAAGGATGACTCAATTTCTGAGAGACGAGGGTAGTGACAGTGAGGAAGTCATTACACCGCTCATGCTGGACGGAACTTACCTGTCAAGGAATTTTGCTACCTTAGGACCTTTCCTAACCTTACAGCCGCCGTGTGTTAATTCTTTATGGTTTTCCCTTATTAAACCTTGGAACCCTTGTCTAACTGGTGTTTCCTTTCATATCCTTACCGTTGGCTTGTGAGGGGTAATAATAAGAAGAGAATAAAGTAAAGCCAACGGTAAGGGAATCGTGAGTAACGGAATTATGATTCATTGTTTGTTTATCTTGCTCCTTTATAATTTAATGTGACAGGGAACCAGGAACAAGATGTGTAGCAAAGGAGCAAGAACGATATGAAATAAAAGATGATCCGTGATTATAGCAACGGTGGCTCCTCATCACAAACTCACCACAGCCCACATTTAGTTTATCCTCATTCTCTAGGTGGGTTTTCTATCTTATTCCTTTGCTTATAGGACCAATGGATAAAGAATATAGCAAAGGAAAGCAAAGGATAAGAGTAGGAAAACCACACCTGTGAACCTATAGGAAGAGAGAATAGTAGCCACCGACCTACACTCATCCATCCAACTAATGCTTCTCTTTCATAATGCTCCGTTTCGTTGGTACTTTGGAGGGAAAGGAATAAGTAAGCAACGAACCGGTATATGAATGAGAAGGACATTGGAATGGTATGGGTGGTGGGCGGTCTATGTTGGCGGTAGGCTTGGTGGGAATGGAACGAACAGTGGAGACAATGTAATGAAATGGAAATGATGCCACCGTTCGTACCGGTGCTCTGTTTCCTTCCTTAATGACTCACACCTTTCATATCATTACAAGTGAAGAGCATATGATAGCCAAGGTGTGGATTGGTAATAGAATGATGATAGAAACCCTGGATCACCAACCCCTGTGAACTAACCTCCACCTATCCTCATTATCATTTACTTCATGGGTTCATCCACTACGCTTTCTATGAACTAATGAAGGCAATGTAATGAGAATCCGATGGTGGAGGAGAAGATAATAAAGAATTAATGGAGATCACCTTAATTATAACGAGTAAACAAGGAAGTGATCTCCATTCACACTCCTCATTCCTATAGTTGGTTAGTTCCTTGCTTACAGTTCTTTCTACAGTACCGCATTGAAGAAGCCTGTAAGGGATGAACCATGAAGAGGATTAACTGCTTCCCTTGCTTCTCATCCAAATGTAATGGTGTAGGAGATGGATGTGAAGCAGGGAATTAGGAGGTGTGGTTCCTTCCTGTCATTAAAGCACCAGAATTAAGAAAAGAAATGGATGATTTGTTGATTTAATGCCAGGGAACCACCTCCTCGTTACATTACATTTAGTTAATTCATATCGTTCGGTAGTTCTCTTATTAATTAAAACATAAAAGACATAAAGAGAACTACCGCTAGACAAGGTTCGTTACACCCGCCATCTACATCTCCTTCAGTACCCTTTCATTCTATTTCCTTTAATGGCGGGTGGTTCGTGGTCATTTCCTACCAACGGCATCTCCTGTTTACATTTGTTTCCTTTCTTATTGAGCGAAGCACACTAAAGAAGATAAGAGTCAAGATATTGTTTCCGTTCCGTTGATGTCTTTCAGTTCTCTTCTTACATCTCTATACTTTGCTTCTAATCCCTCACATGACACCATTTCTATAAGTGAAGTGCATGAGAAATTGGTGGTTGTGAGGGAGGGAGAAGGTGGTTGGGATAATGAAAGGAAAGAATACGCATCACCCTCTATTTCCCGTTCATTGGGTGTCAAGGAAGGTTGGTACGAGTCCTTGGGTGACAAAAGGTAAAAGATGTCCTATTCATTACAACAAACACTACCACCATTCCATTACCTTGACTACTGGTTCCTTAATCCCTTGGCTGTTGTTTATTTTTAATTTAGAGAATACAGCCAGGCAACACTTTTTATTTCACGAAGTCTAACCATTTCCAACTTTCAGGGTTTTGTTTCCTTACTTTCTCTTCATTAAAACACATGGAAGAGAAAGTAAAATCACGGATCTGTTACAAATTATTGCTTCGTTTATTTCAATGCGTGATGTTGGATTCCCTATGCCTTTCGTTTATAATTAGGAAACTCATCAAGGGATTAAAGGCATAGGAGATGGAATCCAGCATACATTTCATCTTTTTAGTTGTATTATTGGATGACTTGCCCATCGTCCCTATCACGCAGTAAACAACCAACACTAAAAGGATAAATAGAAAATGTACTGCGTGATAAGGGAATCCAAGTCCTATGTCTTTCTTTATTATGATTCATTGACTGTTTCTCATCTAAGAATTCTCCCTACTAATCAACCAAGAAGCAGTCTATGAAAGAGAAATATTGGTTGTAAGGGATGAAGAGACAACTGATCCCAGAGACTCGTTTATTTTCCGGATTTAAAAGTAAAACAAATGATTCTCTGTGGATGGTCTCTTCATCATCCTGTTCTCCTTTGTTTCCCTTTTAATTAATTACAAATGAGGAACAAGTGGAACGGGACGAGTGCGTGAATTAATTAAAAGAAAGAAACAAAGGAGCAAAAGACCCAGATTTAGTTGATTTCGTGCTTTCATTACAAATACAACTAAATCTGGTTCTTTTGACCACAGTTGATGATTCATAGACTTGGAAATTAAGGTGCTGATTTCTTTTCTTTAAATTAAACACAACGCAGTGGAAATGAGGCGTGGTTTAATTTAAACAAAGAAACACAGCCATCCAGACCAGCTGTGACCGTAATGAGACAAAGGAACGTTCCCATTATGCCACAGCTGTTGTCTGGATGAGGGAAATGATTGTTGGGCGGTGGTTTCTTCTTTCTTTCTCCTCTACCAACCTTCTTTGATCTTAGTTATTCATGAAGGAAGTGGGAAGTGCGAGAGATGGAATAACTAATCTCAAAGGTAGATGTTGGTAGGAAAGAACCAGGAAACACACACCAGTCTATGAAGCGAGGAAGGGAAGCACATCGAGGATTAATTCATAAAGATCGTTAATGAAAGAAGCATACCAGGGAATCATACAGTTAGTTTCCTTCAATTCAACCTTCTTCTCATTACATCTCCAGTCCATGTGGTAATAATAAGAAGGTGATGAATTCTAAAGGAAATAACCAATAATAAACAGAGAATAATAACTAACAAGACAAGTAAACAGGAGGAACTAGGACACAACGAACCTTTACCAACAACCCTCTTCACTGACAGGTACAAGTGAGTCATACCATTAGGAGAAGAACGGAGGATAGAAGAAGGTTCGTTTATTTACTTGAATCCCTTGGTCATTTCCCTCACCAAGCCTACACCCGTTCCTCCTCTACTTCCCTGGTTCCATATCATTCCTATAATGCCTCGTAATGAAAGAAGAGAACCAGGAGTGAGAGGGGACGGTTGTAGTGTTAGGTGAGTGATTCCCGATCTTATGTCCTATTTCTTTTATTCTTACCACCTATCCAAACTATAATCAGGAATCTGATGTAGCTGGTGAATGGAGGGATCACCGATGACACCAGTACACATGGTTCGTTTCTATGGTTTGGTTAGGTCATACCAGGATTCTTGTCTTCCTTCTTTAATCTAATGCATTTGGTGGTTGGGTCTTAATGTCAAGGGAGGAAAGATAAATACAAATAAAACTAAACCCAACCACATATGCATCTAGAAGGAAGAAATGAGTGTAAGGAATGTGGGATTCTTCTTGATTGATTCGTTGTGTTATGTTCTCTTTTATTGAGTGAATCCAGTACTCTTTTCCTTTCATTGTTTCCTTTCATTACCTTAAAGACTGGATTCACCAATAATAGGAACACAGCACTTTCTCCTGGATGGTTGGGTATCTGGCATCGTTTCCCTCCCGATCAAGAAGAAGATGATGGTGAAGGTAGAACTAAACCTACAGAATACACCAGCTCTAATCTTTGCGGTTCTAATGACAATGAATGTAAGCTGGTGAATGTAGGGTTAGTTTCTCCACTGCCCTTATTCCTCATTCATTAGTACCGCTTCGTTGTTGGCTTACTGAGGAAATTAAATAAGACATTAAGACACAACTAGCGGTATGAAATGAATGGGAAACAAGGAACTAAAAACTCACATGTGAAGAACCGTCTACCGCCATCATCTCGCATACCGCTCTGTCAGTGATGTGTCTTTGTGCAGAGGATAAACACACGTCACCAGAGCACGAGATGGGCGGTGTAGAGAAGAGGAACGAGAGATACAATATGATGAAGGAAGCACCGTTTACCTTGGATTCTCTCTCTTATTACAACTGGTGATGAATCTTATGTCTCCAAGGTATGAGTTGAGTTGTAATAAGAGAAGTTATCCAATGTGAGACACGGTGCTGGTAGTTGTGGGTGATGAAGGCGTTATTCTTTGTTCCAAATTTAATAAAACAACAATCTCTTGATTACTGGCGTTCCATCCGTTCCACTTCCTACTGCTTCCATTGGTCGGTGGATAGGGGAAGAGACAAAGGAAGCATTAGGAGTAAGGAGAGAGAATGATGACAGCTCCAGTGATGAAATAGAAGTGATCCGAAATGCGTGACCGTGAGGAACGGAAGGTACAAATGAAGGATACACGAGTGATGGGAAGTTGTTGGTTTATTCCATTATGACATCTTCTTTCTTACGGTTCCCTATGAAATAAACCAACATCTGCCATCCCATAACCCAGTCACAGAGGGCTAGGAAGGAGTGTTGTTGGTAGGGAGTCAATGGTTCCTTATTTCCTACTTTGCTTCTTTATTCTCTCACTTCGTTGTACCCTTGGAGACTTCATCCTTTTTCTCTTTTACTAGTTCTCCAAGGTTACAAATGAAGTCTAGAGAGAATACGAATCACTCGTTACAACATTCTTCACAGTCTCATCTAGGCGGTTGGTTATTCCTTAGATTTAATTTAATGTCAGACAACTGATGAATAACCAACCTATAGATGACTTTGTAGAATTAGTTGTAGAGAAATGTGTTTTTAGATTCATGATTTCTTTATTTGTTAGGTTCGTTCTCCCTATTCTCACTGCTCTCCTTAAAGGTAAAGGGATTAGTGAGATGATAGAAAGAGAACGAATCAAATAAACAAAATCATGGACTGGTTCATCTTGTTTAATGTGTTTACTGTTTACTTTCTCTGCCAAGGAACCAGCGTAACCAGATAATAGAATGACATTGAACACGTTCCGGAAAAGTTGGGTGTCGGTTCTTATTTTGCTGTTTGAAATAAATAAAATTAAGAACCACCCAATGTTTCCATCACTTTTCTATTAATTCTTTACCTATATCTACAAGTCATGAGTTAGAAGGAGAACGGGTGTTGGATTCACTTCTCATTCAATTCAATAACGGTAAAGAAGCAAAATATAGAAAGGTGAAAGTGAATCCAACATCCACCCGTTCATCTTTTTCCCACATTAAAAGAGATCGGTGGTGAATAAAGAAGAAGAACGGTAGGAAGGAGATAACACAAGGAAAGTTGGTAGGAATGATTGGTGATTTCCTCACGTGTTGGTTTATTTCATTATTAATTTCTCACATTAAAACCAACACGCAGGATTTATTATTTAGTTTACTGCTCGAGCCTTCTCCTCTGCTTCCATTACATTCCCCTACGCCTGCCCTCATTCCTTACAAATAAAACTAAAGTAATGAGGGCGGCAGGGAATAATGGAATGGTAGCAGTTGGAAGTGATAATAGGAACAAACAACGACCGTCTCCCGTTCCACTCATTTCAATCGCTACACTTAATTCTATTGACTGACTGGTTGCTGCTCCTGGTGGTTACATTTCCAATATTCTTCACAGGATAACCCACCAGTGTCAGCAGCAGTCTTATGTTTAGAAAGTAGAAGGAAAAGACCAAAGGACCAGGATATAATAGGAATGTGTAGCGATTTTAAATATATGAAAGAAAGAAACAAAGGAATCGCTACACAAGGAAACAAATGATGTACAGAAGATGAAGAATCCAGCACTTCGCTTTCTCTGTCCTAAATTCATCCTCTTAATTCCCATGTCTAACCGTTGGTAAAGGATGTGAAGTAAGAGGAAGAATTAAGGGAAGGAAATACGAGACGCTGGAATGTTGGAGGAAAAGGAACAGCCCACGAAGTAGTTTCTCTTGTAATAATGAATTCCTCCCAATAATCTAGGTGAATGGTTGTTATGGTTTACATCTTTTAGTTTTCTGTATTTTTCCATTATTAAGAAAACATTCAACGAGAGATATCCGAAAAATAGAGAAAACGTAAGATAAAAACCATCCATTCAATGAGATAAGTGGTAATCCTAGGTGATGCCCTTGTAGACTTTGCTTTTAACATTATGGAACAAGAGACTGCCAACATAATGAAGCAAAGGATACAATTTCATCACCAGGTACGACTTCTAATTAATGTTGAAAGACTCCTGACTTCCCGATCATAATGCACCGTTTTTAATGTTCACGAAGTTCATTTGTAAAGAGAAAACGGAGCATTAGGATTATACCGTTGGTCGTACACTTCTTTCTTTCAATCTACACTTTACAAACGACCAACCATAGCAATGTAATGAGAGTAGGAGTGAACGGTTAGTCTTACATTTTCTACCTCCTTCCTTCCCACCCGCCAAGGAAATCCCACATCGTTCTTCACTTGTACCTTTAAGAATTAAGTCTACAAGGGAAATACGATGGGCTCTTTTCCTAGTGCGGGAAGGTGGGAGTCAGGATGTCGTATGAAGAAGGAACGAATCTCTCATCCTCATTCTCATAAAGCCGTTCCTAATTCTCTAAGACAAAAGGGAAACTAACCAACATCTGAACGGCTACATGTGAATGATGGGAAGAGAGCTCTGTTTCCTTGCCTTTCCTTTACATTAACTCCTGATTCATAAGCCCGGTTAACGGTTTCTTTGTAGTGAATTGTAAGGTTAGTTATCTTCCTCCTCTCCGTTCCTACAGCCTTCCTTCCACATTATCTTCTTTTGTTGATGAAGGTAATGATGGGAAGATAAGAGGCTGTGGATTAGGAGAAGGACTCACGATGTTCGTTTTAATTAATTATGACCTTCCCTCACCATTCATCCCACCGTTCCATTCCCAACGTTCATGTGCAGGCTATGGTTGGTCTCTTATGGTTCTTTATTATCTTCCTAGAGCACCAACCAAAGAATGCCATGCACGAAATAAATGAATGGTGGTGTTATTTTATTTATTTCTTCAAGCAAAGCGCAATAATTAAAATAAACAACACCGTTCATCCCTTTCATCTTATCTTCATTATCTTTTTATTACCTGGCATTAATGAATAAAGAGAAGAACAATTGAAATAATGCCAGGCAATAGAATGAAGATAGATGTAAAGTGAAACCGTTAGGCAGGCGATGGAAAAGGGCAAAATAAATAAGCATCGCCTGTCGTGAACGGTTGGAAAGGTATAGGTTGGTTGGGTGTAGGTCTCTAGTTCCTCTCATGCTGCTTCTAATCCTTGTGGTGTATCATTTCATTCTCATTTCACGAAGTCTTATTAAGAGAATGGGAAGTGATACACCTTAAAGGACCTAGAAAAGAAGCATGAAACGAACCTTGTGATTCTACATTTCATATCGTTTCTATCTTGTACCCTCTTATCTCTACCATTCACCAGCTACAACATGAGGGCAGGATCTGAGGTTTATTTAATTAAAGCCAGACCATACGCCCCCTGTTGTTGGATGTGTGAAGGGTATAAGATAAGTCTATAGGAAATATTTCATGCTTCGTACCTCATCCTATCCATCCCTTAAGGCTCGGTTATTCTCTTCATGGATTTACAAACGAAAGAGACAAAAACAACAAATCCATGAAGACAATTAACCAGCGATGTAAGGGATGAGAACTACCATTGGACACTTCTTGTTTCCCATGCGTTAAATCCCATTATGTTTATGCTCTTCATTGAAACGCATGGAAAGAAGAGTCCAACAACCTTCTCCTACATTGTTTCTCTTCCTAATCCTTCTTTTTCCTATTCTTCTAGGGCTTTAATGGGTGAATAGAAGATTATAGGAAAAGGAGAAGGAAGAGAGAAAGCATAAGAAATAAACAATGAATGTGAAGGGAGGTTTTGTAAAGGTAAGAAACGGACCATCTTTAACGAAACGGAACAATGAGAATGACATATTTTGGATGAGTGGTACGTGTGCTTCTCTCATCATATTAA
Organism: Zoanthus sociatus; assembly: GCA_025331085.2. Taxonomy (NCBI): domain Eukaryota; kingdom Metazoa; phylum Cnidaria; class Anthozoa; order Zoantharia; family Zoanthidae; genus Zoanthus; species Zoanthus sociatus. The sequence goes on from JAOBAY020079643.1 coordinate 8,845, forward strand.
ATAAGGCCTTTGGTGAATGAGAGACAAGCACACGGTTCACTTATCATGGATTCCTTCTTCTTGGCCTTCTTTTCTCCTTTGTAGTGAAACGGAACAAGGGAATAAAAGTATGAATGAAGGCCGGTAGAGAGCCAAGATAAAGCATTAGAAGTAGAATATTATAAAGGAAAGTGACCTACCATTGGAATGTAACAGGAATGAAATGTAAGTGTGAGTAGGTCACGATTCTATTCTTTGCGGCATTCGTTGTCTCTCATTTCTTACGCCGCACAATATTAAACAGAAGATTCGTTGACCTGGTGTTCTAGAGGTGGGAGTCACGATGCTCTGCTTTTCATTCATCTAAAGAAGACATCGTATCCACCTCAAAGATATAATGTCCTTCTCATACTTCTTTTTGCTATATTCTTCCTTCTCTTCACCTAACACATCACTTCCCTTATGCGTCCAGTTGTTTCGTTATAGGTGAAGAGAAAAGACTCATGACTTTATAATCTACCTAGAAGAACAGCAATGTACAGAGGGAATCATTAGACGAACCTTACAAACACTGCTTTCATTGGAATTAGAGACATGAGACTGACGAATTCCTCGCTACCTATGAAAGAAGTGTAACAGGTTCGGTATGATTCCAGAGTTCATTGCATGGTTTCCCTCTTAGTTATTGTTCTTCATTATTGTTGAGTGATTGAAATGAGCGGTAACGAAGAACAATGAACCATTATCTGTATGAATTGCTGCGTGACCTGTTAATCCTGGATGTTGAGTGTGAGAGTAACCACCCATCCAGTGAATAACAGGGACCACTAGCAGCATGAGAACGAACAGTAATCTTCCTATCATTCCATTATCCTTGGAGTTATTGCTGCGTTAATGTTTACTGGAGATGACTTTATTATTATAGAACGCAGCATTAACGGAATGAGATAATAGGAATGCCTGGAAGAGTAGAATGAATGATGTGATTTGTTTATTTGAAAGACTACACATGATGAGGAAAGCCTATATTTGAGGAGAGTTATTTCACATGTTGGTTCGTTTCCTTCTTTTCACCTATTGTTGGAGAGCCAAAGGCCTGGACTTACATCTAGAGAATTCATTAGTTACATCTTGGAAAGCGCAGCCCTGGTATTCTGGAGGTTCTTCATTTAAATCTAGAGAACATTCCTTGATTCGTGTATTTGGATTATAGAAACATTTGATGAGAATTACATTTTCTTCTTTTCAAATATTGGAAATTCATCATCTTTTGTTCATAATTTCTTTTTCCTATTCATATTTTGCTAGATTCCTTTACTTTTCTTTCTATCCTTTAACTTTAAGAGAAGAATATAGGATTGCTAAGGAAATTAAAGCATGAAACACAACTTTGTTCAGTTCACATCTTACGTTCACAATAATTTTTAAGGAGTTAGTGTAATGGTGGATTCTTCTTTTATTCTTGGAAAACCATAATTTCATTTAAAGAAAGCACATTGTAGGATTAGAATTGAGACTTTTCCCTGCGGTTCATTTGTAGGTCATAACTTTTTACTTTTGAATTCCTTGACATTTCACTTGTACCATTCCACACATCTTGGACTTGTTTCTATTTCTCTAGGTGTAAACATGTTGATTGATTTCCCATTTCTTCTAAACCCATTTGTACTGGATCATTTTTAGTTGAGTTATATTATTTATTATCTTCTTTCCTTAATATCTTGTACCCTTCATCTCCAGGAAATAAGAAATTAATCATGAAATTCTTTAATCTGTGAATGCCCGTTGTGTGGAATGATTGGGAAGGAAAGAAGGTAAGGAGGAACGACACACGCTTCTTCTTCACAATCATTCAACACAAGCCTCCCTCGTTCCTCACTCATTGCTTCCTCACGGTCGTGCCTGGCTTAATTTCCTTCTCTTGTTTCTTTATTTTAATTAATTAAGCCAGCAAGGAACGGAGGAAGGAATGAGGAGCGGAGCGTGGGAGGAACAGGAAGGACTGTTGTTGTATCTGTTGTGTGCTTTGTCTCTTTCACTTGTTCAATTACAATGCAATGAGTGAAAGGAATGAAAGCGTGAATTGAACAAGAGAAAGAAAGCACACAACCCTTATCCCTTTTTTCTCTTTGCTTTGTTTCGTGCGTGCTT
>JAOBAY020079654.1:0-10974 GCA_025331085.2 Zoanthus sociatus
AAACAATAAAACACGCTTTTTCTATGTTTTATACTCTGATAAAACATAGATTTTTGACCAATCAGAGCGCGCACAGGTTTCTATCTATATTATAATATTTTTAAAACATAAATGACAACTTTTAACTTTGCAAACATGTTTCGGCAGCATCTTCTGCCTTCATCAGTGCTTTAATGAACTGAGATACTAGTATAGTATAATACCCTATAACTATTATGATTATTTTGTGATAATTATATTTTTGTCACTTAGAGGTGAGAGAGGCATATTTCATTGTTCTTGACTTTGTGATTTTGCAAAAAATAATTGAGTATTTCATCATTTTAACTTCATCATGCTACAAGTTGAAACTCTGTACTTCAGTTAAGTACACTATAAATATCAAGTATTTAAGAGAAATGAAATGTGTGGCTATTTTACAAAAGATAAATATAGTTATTGGCTAGTCATTAGAAAATTTAATGTTGACAAGTGTAGAAAGGAAGTGCTTTCTGGCTCGGATCGTTGTGATGAATGAAGAGGGTCAAAACATTAAAAACAACTAAAAATGTTGTTTTGCAAATTATTAAACTCTCTATTAATTTAATTATTGACAGAGACAATTTCAAAAATTAACCAAAATTCACCATATATAGTAATTTCAAAACTGAAAACGTGTTGGCATTTAAATTCTTTTTCCTTAGCTATTGATTCCTCTTAAAACAATTCTGATATTTTAGTTATATTAAAGCAAACTTTAATAATGAATCAACTCGAAGGATTAGAACTTTTGAAGCTGAATTAAAAGAAGGTAATATTTACAACTGTTGTGCACAGCCAACTTAACATATATGCTCAGACTGCTTCAACTCTGTGCTTGCCATTCACCACAAAATATTTTTGTAACAATTTTTTTAAACTTCAAAAAGAAAACAAAACTTTAGAAATATATGGAAACAGAATTAGTCAATCCTTATGATTCGACACATTTCAACGCCATAAAAAGTATGTTTGCATTGTGCAATGCACAGTGCATTGTGGAATGTGACATTGATAAGTGCAGCTTCCATTAACCAGTATAGGTTTGTTAGAACGTAAGTTTAGAGTCATACGAGAGGAATTTTCAAGTGTTGTTTACTATGAATATATTTTATAAATTCAGTATTAACCCTTGACATGCTAGACTTTTGAAAGCCAAAAATTTTAATTTTCATAGAAAAGAAAAACTTCAGAATCAGTCAAAACCATTGACATTTCTAGATTATACAATTGCAAAGACATAAAAAATGAATGGTCATTTAATAAGGTTTCATCGACAGGTTCAAAAGTTAAGACAAGTTAAATTTATATGAAATCGTTTTTAGCAGGACATGGGTTAATTATCCGTAGCAATAATATTATAAACAGTTTCTGAATAGATAAAAAATAAATATTTGAAATAAAAAATGAAAAACATAGTACAGTATAAGATAAAGATTCTACAATGATAACTCAGTTGCTATTAACAGTATTAATTACTAAATTGTGTGTGAACTATACTGTGATGAAATAGACTTTCAATGATTTTAATTAACGACTAATAAGAATCAACAATTTTTTTCCTTAAGTTTTCTTTTAAATGTGAGTCTGTTCAAAGCTTTAATTTGTTCATCAAGGGAATTCCAGATTTTTGGGACTTGAAATTGGATATTGAATTTGCCATGATGTGTACAATACCGTACATTCTTATTCATTTATATATTCTTTAATTTGACAGACATTGATCTGTGATGTAAATGCCATGACAAGTGAAAGCACGATGTGGACCCAGGAAGATAAATTTGCCCTGGAGGCCCAGTTACTACTTGCAACAGAGCGACCGTTATGTTTGGATCCAACACCAGAAGTTGCCAGAGTGTCAAACCAACTTCAATTCAACTATAACAAACTGAATTCACCTGGGTTAAAAAGGTATTAGTAGTATATCCCAAGGCTATGAGAATGCTGCGGATTTTTGGTTTGTTTAAATGTGCATTTTAAATGTTTATTCGTTCAACGAAGTGTAAAACATCTTCGCTTCCTTTGTGTTCGCACATGAACTGTACCTGACACAACAACAAAATGTGATAGTTGACACCATTTTTCACAGCATGTGGCCATGAGAGAAACAAAACTGATTTTGGTTCAACGCCTTTTTGACACTTTTTAGATTCATTTGTTTGCTCTCTAACAGCATCGCCCACAGTCGAGATTCATTTTAACAGTTTGTGTCAGGCTCAGTTTTTGCGAATGCATATCAAGAGTCAAAATTATTGAGCTGCATTGTTTTAAATAGCTAAATTTACTGTTTCTTGTTACAGAAGTTTTTTAATACCCGATATAAATTAATGCACTTATTCACTGAATCATTTTTATGTACGTAACGTAGAGTGTGCAATAAATGACTACTCTCCGTTAGGGCACGCAGTGAACTCTGGTTGCAATGCAATGAATTCTGGTTAAAACCTTATTACAACGCAATGAATTCTGGTTAAAACAGTAAACAGATGAAATCGATATTTTTTCTAGATTTTGATTATAAATTGATGCTCGCTCGCTCCGCAGCAATTACATTTACATTTTATAAAATGAAGGTTTTTGTAGAAGGGGGTGCTTGGTACACTTGGTGAGACCTCTGTCTTCTAACCACAAGGTTGCCAGTTCGATCCCTGGCTTTGCTGAGATTTGAATATTTGTGTGACCTTCTTTTCCCATTGGTGTTTCATTATAAAACATGATAAAAAATTGGGAATTAACTCTGGCCACCTTCACCTAAAACCTGGGCCGTTTCTACACTAAGGCATCTTTGTTTGAAAAGGCACCTTTTTTAGATTTTAGATAAATTGATAATATGTGATTTAATTGATTGTGACTGCTGGGAGTTAACCTGTTATCAATTAGAGTTTCATCTAGCTGGAATCAAGGATTCTCATCTCTCTACAGAATAATTGTGCAACCTTCTTTTACAGTAGAATTTATAAAACTTTTTAAAAAGCAGGTGTTTTTTAACAAAATTAATGTGTTCGAACTTAAGGGTTAGAAAACAGAAGTCTAGTTTGTAATTAATTAGGAAATGCCTTTCCAAAATTTCTGCCTTCTAGCCACAGATTCACCGATTTGACTCCCGGTTTTTTCTAGGTTCAAATATTTATGTGACCTTCTTTTCCGACTATGTTAAGTAAGGTTTCCATCCTTCTGTGGTAGGTAAATGAGTATGAGGGTCTGCTGGGAGCTAACCTGCGATGGATTAGTGTCCTGTCCAGGGAGTCCAGGGAGAGTGAAAGACTCATCTGCTTAACTTTACCAAAACCAGAGATAAGGCCAAATAAAATAAATTCCCAGTTTTGCATCAGCGCCCGCATTGCAAAAAAGATGCGGTGGCAATTTTCTTTTTACAAATAAATGATAATACTAAGAGAAAATTACAATTTCCAACATTGGTTTAATGAAATCTTTTCCGGTATAGAATGATTATGATCGAGAATATGTATAATAAAGTAACTATTGATAAAGAGTTGCTGTTTTTGTGGCTATCTGCTTCATAGCAGAAGCCACTATGTCACGACCCGTGCCCGTCCGTCCGTCCGTCTGTCTGCCTCTATGTCCATACGAGTGAACTCGTAAACGCTGCTTTATATATAACATAAATTTCAGAGTGCTTGTTGTAGTGTCTTATGTAGCTTAATAGGTAAGGTGCACGCATCGCGATCCTCTCATTTTTGTTCCCTTGTTCATTTTTTCTTCCCTTATTTTTGTTATATTTTAACAAACAAAAAAATATTAGATGTGATTTTATTTGTTCTATAAAAAAATATTAATAGTAATACGTGATTTTATTCCGCCCATGAAATGCTTTTATTTCAGAAAATCTCGACTTCTTTTTTTCCAAATCATGAATTGCCTACTTGAAGGCGTGTGCTTCTGATCTCGGCTTATTGGTGACGTGCTGTCCCGGGAAATTACTAACGTCCATGAACCATGTCGGGTGTCACGTAATACTAGCATTGCTTAGCCAATCATAGTTTAGTTTATATGGCAGTGATATTGACGTAACCATTCAGAGCACAGTTTATAATGCTACATAACTTACAGTAGAGGTGGCTTCGAAAATAGACATATTAAATCATGTAGTACTATAGAATGAAATACTGTCTTTTTAATACTAGTTTGAAGAAGCAGTAGCCACATGCAATCCTCGACTGCCTATTTTTTAATTTGCAATCGGGTAAATCTATATCAGGTGACAGCGGTACTTAACAAAAATTTCTTAGAATGTCTGCAGTTCGATGTCATTTCATTTCTCCGATTGAGTGTCGACATTTCCGGTTTACAAATTATAAAATGGTATTTTACTCTCCCACACATGCTTGTTATTGTAACTGGTAAATCTCCTTAAAAAAAAAAAGAAAACACATGCCTCATTTTCTTTTTAGAAAAATTCTGATGAGAAACCAGGAATTTATTTTATTTTGGCCTAAGCGCCAGCTTCAGTGAGTTAGTAGCTCAAGCACAAGATTTTGCTTGTTTAAGTAGTTAGTTGAAGTTTTTCGTCTTGCAGGGCTGTGAGGAAGCATTCCCAGGCTTTTCGAAACAGATCAACATTGATGTCACTAGGCCCAGCACCACCAACTTTAAAGCTACTAGATTTCTTGTCTCACTACAAAAAACCACAGCCTCCTGTGAACCTGAGACTTGCTAAAACTCCGCAAACAGTTGATACTTGGAAACAAAAAACAGTAAATCTGCCCCTGCCATCAAGGGTTGATGTAAGTTACAAAGCTTAGAACTACTGTATGTTATTACTACATTAGTTGGGATTTGTTTTATCTTTTATGACGATACCTTCTCAGTGCTTTCGGTATTTAAATGCTGGAGAGGGTGGCCATGTACAAAAAGTAGGCGGTTATGTAGTTTGTGAGGGACTGAAGGCCTTTGATTTATTAAAGGGATCTGAGGTTATTCTTCCCTGAGAAATTATGAAGTTGTAGCAACCAAAAGAAGCATACACAGAGATTTTACTCAGGACTGGAGATTTCAGAAATTTTTGGAAGCTAGTTTTTGGTTCCCTGTATCTGTTTTATGGGAAGCTTTCGGAAACCATTTTTCGGTTTCGTAAATTTTGATTATGGAACATTTTTTTAGAAGGGAGACTAATAACTAGAGTTGGAAGTTTACAATAAATACATTTCTAGAAAAGAAACATTACATGTTTTTGCACCATGTATGGCTGCTATATATGGAAATTGATAGCTTGTTAGTTTATATTACGGTGTATTTAATAGGTATTTGTTCTACACTCTTCTGTTGGTCATACCTGATGTGTTACACTTTGTTAAGTAGTTATATTACATTACATTTAATAGGTATTTGTTCTACACTCTTCTGTTGGTCATACCTGATGTGTTACACTTTGTTAAGATGTTTTATTACGGTGTATTTAATAGGTATTTGTTCTACACTATTCTGTTGGTCATCCTGATGTGTTACACTTTGTTAAGTAGTTATATTACGGTATATTTAATAGGTATTTGTTCTACACTCTTCTGTTGGTCATACCTGATGTGTTACACTTTGGAGCTCAAATTAAACCTGAAAAGACCTTTTGGGGGGAAGGGTTTCAGGAATGGGTGAAATTCAAGAAAAGGTCGGTAAAAATAAACAGAAAGAGCTCTGTGCATGCGCTGTTAGAGAAAAGTGTCTCAAGAAATTGTCAGGAAAATTGCTGAAGGGGTGATACACTGTGCAATGGCATTACAAGTTGTTACAATACATTGCTAAAAGAAGACCCAACTTCTACTTTGTGTAATGCTCTGCAAAACTGTGTAATGTTCTCAGCAACTTTGCTCCCAATAGCATTCAGAACAAGTTACAAGGAAAATTGAATAGTGTAGTGGTGCCTTAATCGACTATTATTTTTCACAACTACCGCTTTCGTTCACATTCCATAAGCAGCTCCCTAACTCTGTAAATGAGGCAGTTATTAAATATAAAAAATGGATTTTTGACTTTGGTAGGTTGACCTTCATGGGAAAATGTTGGAAAGCCCAAAGATGACATGTGACAACACTGCTGAGGTTGTGCAAGAAATTACACTGGAAGGGGAAAAAACAAACAACAGGAACTATTTCTGTCGGGTAACCATTCGCCAGCGTCCAACTGATCTTCAATATCTTGGAGAGTTGTATCTGGAAGAAGACACTGGTTCTGGTAATGGAAATAGTGTCCCAGGTGTGGAGGGGTCAAATAGAAACAATGGGAAATCATGTCAGTTCATGATTGGCAGTAAACTCAGTGCACAAAAGTATGTTTCTTTGTAATGTATCAGAAACAAAACTGCTTGTTCCTGAAATGTATTTAATTCATTAAACTAAGGATAATCGATAGATTATCGCTAGAAGTTGTAAGTTGTAGTTTGACTTAAAAACTCTCATCCGCAGATACACCCTTTTTTTTGATAAAAATATGCTTTATAAGAATATTGAAGCCGAAATTGGTCAATTTTTAAGAATATTTTAAGAATAGACAGATGAAATAATTTTGTGATGTCTTTTTTATCGAAGTATCAAACTGTTTTCACATAGTAATTGAATTTTAAACGTCAAGTATGTTTTGCGCAGCAGTTACGTTGTTTGTTTACTTGAAAATATCGTTGCAGTTTCTTTCCTCTGAGAGTAGAAGTACTTTGTAAATCTCGCACAGATTATTTTTTGTTTCAAGGAATCTTTTTATTTTCATTTCCAAACTAAATTCACTTAAATTTATGTTCAAATTAAGACCTAAAGAAAAACCCGAGTTCATGCAATTTATGCGTCTAGTTTTAACTATAAGCTGCATTAGATGAAGCAAAAAAATCTGAAACAAAAATCCACGAGCTGTGCCCTTCAAGACGAAGTGCCCCTTACGTTTGTTAAGCTGAAATGGAGAATTTAGTTGATTTTATATTCTTATGATTAAAATATTTTTGTGATTCAGATATTTACAACAGTTCCAAGACTTATATACGGAAGAAGGCAGAAAGTCTGTCAAAATCTGTAGCTACATTCCAAACTCATCAACTCTCTCAGCAAGAGTTGTTAGCCACACCCCACAGCTGCCGTTACCAACAACAACGCATGTTACCACTGGAACTGCAACGGCTATAAACTCAAGTAATGTGTCAGACCCACAAAGTAGGTCTTTCGTGTCGTCAAGCTCCATGAATTCAAGCACTGGCTCAAACGGACATTTGGCTGCGGCATCAGGGGTATCTTCAGTGACTGTGAATCTATCGTCAAGTTCAATAGCTTCATTTGCTCAGCATAGTGTTGTACAGACAACACCAAGTTTATCAGCAATGAGGACGTTTGGACAAAAACTGGCCCTAATTAGTCAACACCAGCAGCAGCAGCCGCAACAACAACAACAGCAGCAAGCCAGTGGTAATTCTTCAGCTCAGTATGCTACTTCTACTGGTTCTTCTGTTTCTTTAGCTGGTTCATTGGCTGGTATAACAACCAAAACTGCTACAGGTATTGTATAACTAATTTTCGTTTGTTTCTTTTGCCGTTTCATTGGCTGGTATAACAGCCAAACTGTTACCAATTTTGTATAGCTAATTTTCATCTATTTCTTCTGGCGGTTTACTGTCTGGAATAAAAAAACCAGGTACTAATATACAGGGTTCTCAGTAGAAGCTGGCAACCGGCAGAATTCTGCCGGCTGTGTGGACGAAGGTAGCCGCCTGTAGTGGCTGTAAAATTTCTGTTTGACTTAAAAAAATATGTATATAAAAGTAAATTATATGGCTTATTGAAAACAAATTTTTGCATCAGTTTTCTGGTCAGCAAAGATAAATGAAATTTAATATTGGAATCCATTTTTCAGCACACATGTGATGATAATTGAATAAAAATGTAGCTGCCTGTTGCTACATTTTGGCCACCTGATAAAATTTGTATTGACAACTCTGAATATATATAGTTGCAGGCTACAACACTTATAAAGTTCAGAGGATTGGATGCCACCTTAAGTAACAGGGATTCCTTGAAAAGAGGATTTTTCAAAACATGTTATGTCAAAGTACCCCTGTCTCACTTGGTCAGTAAGGCATCAGTCTACCAAACAGAAGGGTCGGGTTTGATTCCCAGATGGATCAATGCCTGGGGTCTTAAAATAATTGAGGAAAAGGGGCTGCCTTTGCTTTTACCGTAGGCGGATCTTTGTTTACATTTTCCCCTTCATTAGCATATGTGCGCCAGTTTCTAGTATGGTTACAAAAACTGAAACACTGTATGTTGAGAGCGCTTTGTAAAATAAACATCTGAAAAGATGAGAGCGATATGCTAAACACTGTTCCTGTGATTTAATAAAGATTTTACAGAGAATGTATGGCTTATTAACGGTTTTGCCAACCAGCTGTTTTGAGTATTTTGGAACTGCAATATCTTTTTAGAAACTGCTTAAATAGCGTCAACATTTTTATCTCTTTGTTAGTTTGACAAGCTTTCTCAAGATTTAGACTCAAATCTTATTTATCGTTGTTCGTTAGCTACCTAGAGTTGTATGCTAATGAAGCAGAATGTAAACAATGACGTCAGCAAACTGGATTCGCCTATTGCAAGTGGTTTGGCCTACGCATCGTGTTGGATAGGGACATTAAACAATAAGACCTCGAGGACGAATGGACTACGAGTCAAAAGCACATGAGGCCGAGAGGTCTAGTTGTTTTAGACCTTATTGTTTTTTGGACTATGAGTCAATAGCACATGAGACCGAGATTTCTAATTGTTTTAGGTATAATTCTTTTTTTTTCTAATTGTTTTTTCGGTCAAAAAGGATGTTTAAATTAAATTATCCATGAAATCCTCTGATATTGTAGCAAAACGGGGCTCATTACTATTTTGATCCGCTATCTTTTCTTTACTATGTAGGCTATCACAAATAGACCTCTAGTAGAGTAGCCAATCAGAATGCAGGATGCGTGTTAGACCGTTTAATAACGGTTTATATTAATAAACCTTAGACTCAAGCTCTCAACCTAATATTGGAACCTTAAAAAAAACACACGCTTCTCAAATAGAGCAGGGTAGTGATCCCAGAGTTGTGGTCTATCTGTTAAATTGAGGATATTTCTTAACGTTTCAAATAATGTGTGGCACTCGCTGTTGTTGACTATCAAAGAGTTCAAGGAGTCCAAAATAACAAAAATAATGCTACAAGAATAATTTCCCAAAAAAAATTGTAACATTGTTTAGTACTGCAATAATCTTTCCAGTGGTTAAAGTTAAAGGATGTGTGGCATAAGACAACAAAAATATGAGTTATAGACTAAAACCATCGTTAAGATGAATCGTAAGCTCGATGAATTAGTATTCTTGGATACCTAATAATATGGTGCTCACTAATCCTGATTTTAGGGGTTGGGTCCTGGAAAAATGAATTCTTTACTCTGGACAATTCTTGGATACCTAATAATATGGTGCTCACTAATCGTGATTTTAGGGGTTGGGTCCTGGAAAAAATAAATTCTTTATTCTGGACAATTCTTGGATACCTAATAATATGGTGCTCCCTAATCCTGATTTTAGGGGTTGGGTCCTGGAAAAAATGAATTCTTTATTCTGGACAATTCTTCGATACCTAATAATATGGTGCTCACTAATCCTGATTTTAGGGGTTGGGCCCTGGAAAAAATGAATTCTTTATTCTGGACAATTCTTGGATACCTAATAATATGGTGCTCACTAATCCTGATTTTAGGGGTTGGGTCCTGGAAAAAATAAATTCTTTATTCTGGACAACTCTTGGAAAAGTCCTGGAATTTGTCATCATCAATCAGTGAGCACCATGCTAATAAACGGGAAAGGGGTCGCCATTAACCATGGTTATTCAGAGTTTCAAGGAAAATTTAATAAATGGGGGTCAACTTTAAGGTGGGGGGATCGGAATTTAAAGGAAGAATAGGGGCTAACATTTCAGTGTTGAGCGCAAAGGATCGTACAAACTGGAAATGACCGTACAGTACTAGGCCACGCTCGTCAGGTGCAATGGGACAATGACCCGAAAAACATTCCAGTTTAACAATCATATTAGATTGAACATTTTCGATTTAAAAATGAGAAGGCCTTGCATTGTATTTGTCAATAAAAGACGTGTTTCACTTTCCAGTAAAGATATCGAGGACATCTAAACACTACAGATTTCTGTTGTTTTTACATTTTTGTGGTAAAGTGCTTAGATAATTACGCAAAAATAATAAAAGGGGGTCTTAATTAGCCTGGAGGGGGTTGGAAAAAAACGAAAAATTAATAAATGTTTCCCCGTTTATTATGCACGTAAGATACTGTATTGCACTCTATGAATTATACTAGTAATAGCTATCGCTAAGTGCCAACGAGCAAGAAAAAAGCATGAGGACGACAGAACTGAGCTGTGCAAGTACTGAGAACTGGTGCTCTTATTTTACTATTCGAAAACAAATGTAAACTAAAATATCTCAGCGTGTACTTTACAAGTGAAAACCATTCAACCGTTTCGTAATATTTTGTTTTGCACATTAAAATGTTTTTCTTTTACAATCTTATTTTATAAAATATCAACCATAAAACTTGGCATCATACGAGGCACTGGCCACAATGAATCGAATTAGCTACTGTTCAGTACTCACCATGCAGCTTTGACGTCACAAGGTTAACGCACTATGATTGGTCCATTCGAAGACAAAAGGACTCTTACATTACACCATAAAATCTTACATTACTTACATCTCTCTGGATCTTTCGAGATTTTTTCTGCCTGCACAGTACTTCCACATGACACTGTAATGCTGCCGCCTTGCCAGCTTGGGGTCTTTGCTCAGCTGCTTAATTGGCAATAAGGTTGTTGTTTCCAATGAAGCTAATGTTAAAGTCCCTATATCGCTTTTTTTTTTAATCTTAAAATGAAAACTATGGTCGTTTATGAACTCAGAATTCGAATAACGGAAGAAAAATTCCGAAC
>JAOBAY020079665.1:0-18922 GCA_025331085.2 Zoanthus sociatus
TTCTTTCCTTCGTTTGTTTTTATTGCTATTTCTCATAGTTTTTCGAATTTTCTTTCAAATGTTCGATTTACAGTTTACGTTCTTGATTTGAATGGGTTTTGGGTTGGAAATTCAAGCATGGAGCAAGGGAAATCAACTTGTTATGAGAACGGGCGAAACAAATTGTTACGCATGACGGCCATATTTACACTGTAATACGCAAATCTTAAAATTCTATAAAAAAAGGAAATAAACCAGTTTCTTGAAGAACTTGTCTATTTCATGTCTATAAGTGATAAATGTGAGAAGTTTGAAATTTATACCTCAAATAGCGAGCGAGTTATTTGCAGTGGAAGTGATATACCCATGATTGTGCATGTGTATTATGCTACTGATCGTACGTTTCTTCTCATTCTCAGTGGATGCTGCTGCTAAAGCCCTCTGTTCATAGCTTTCTCCTTTTGGTACTTCGAACTCTGATTCGAGGTATACTTCTAGTTGAGATATTTTTTGATTCCTTTACAAACTAGTGGCTTTTTTATGAACTCTATCTGCTTTGTTGTATAGTGACTTGGGTTTAGAAGTTACAAGTAAGTGAGGAAATATATTGGAAAAAGACATATTGAACTGTTGACCTCCAAAATTATTTTCTTGTTTGAGGCTATTTACAATTTGAAAAAGATCTTTGTTGGTCGGTTTTCTAGTCTCTTTAATTCCTTCAATTTCTTCCTGAAAACAAAAACAAAACATTGGTTAGAAACTTTGACAAATTATAAAAAGCAAACTAAAAACGGCACACTCATTCTCACCAAAATATTTGTTATATGAAAGTGAAACTTCGAGCAATCATGGCCGCGTGGTCTAAGCAATTCGTGAAGACTATCGTGCAAACAAGTCTAATTCCGTGAGTGTTCCCGAAGCAAAAAAAAAAAACATTCTTTTATCTTATCTGAATAGCAGAAATGTTGAAAAAATAATTAATATATTTCTTGGGGAGCCAGGTTATCTCATACACGAAAAGAGAATGAAATTTCAAAATAAATTTTACTGCATTTTCACGCGGTCATCTTTTTCAAGTTTCAGCTCACCTCTCAAGTTGGCCAGCGGTTATTTAGGAACCTTTTTGATAATGTTCGTTGAGAAAATGGGCCGAAAGAGGCCTCTGGAAAATGTCCCAAGCAAAGCGACCTTGGCAACAACAATGGGCAATATGGCAGCCATGATCGCTAGTCAAAATTTTTAATTATCGTGGTTCAGATTCTGGTGTGTAACTTGTCGAATATTTAACTTATAGGGCCAAATTTTTCAGAACCTTTAAACGAATTGTTTTTCTTAATAAGATAAATAATAAAATTCATAGTCTTATGAGTGACTGATAAGAAGTGTTTTGTACCACGATTGGTCACGTGACTGAAATCCTACAAAAAGTTAACAGGCTGAGACAAAATGGAGGTCAAATCAAAAACTCTATGGACAAATTTTTCAACTGATGTACTAAATATTGGCAACCGGCTGTTTTGCCGATGGTCCATTTGCCTACATCCTGAGTTGTTTCACCTGCTGTACTACTAACAACAACAAATAAATTAAAAGAACAGGAAGATACACTTGTTTAAAGAGGAAATAAACCAATGTGGAGCTATTGGAGAATACCCATCCCTTTTTACACGGCCTAAAAGATAGTGCCACCATGGTCTGCGGTCTATTATGAACCAAAAATTATTTTAACCATGCAGTCAGGAGAGAAAGTTGTGAGTATTAATTGCTAAGCTATAATTATAACTGCCACTGTGGTCTACACTTTAAATTGAATTCAATGAAGATTAATGTAAAATCGCTAACTGTACAGGTCAAATTATAGGAAAACTGGATAGAACACACTTAAAACGCAAGGTTGCACAAAACAGAAAAATCCGAACATGAGTTCGGTCCAGTATCTTGTGCGCGTTCTAGTTGCTGCTCGACACAGTCTTACACTGCTCCCCTTCTAGACTCTGAACTGCCCTCAGTTCAAACAAAACAACCTAACACAATGTCAGACAATTACATGTCAATATAAAAAAATCTCTAAGTCTCGCTGGCAATCTACAGGTTCCTTGCGGGCGACTTTGATGCTCAACATCACCAGACTCGGGCTGATGAGCAGGTGCCATCTCCACTTCCTCAGCCATCTGTACTTCTGCAGTACTGGCATCACTATTTCTGTCCACTACATGGTGTTCCATCTGAGACAGTTGGTAAAAGGTGGCTCAGCAGCCTCGTCATCACTCTCATCACTGTCATTCTCCCATGGAGTGCAATCGTTAGGTTTCAAATGCTCGCACTCCTTCTCTGCTCCTTTGGGTTTTCCATACCTCTCTATTGGTGAGGCTGATATTTCTGAGGGCCCGTTCCCTTGAGTCTTGGAATGACAATGAACTAGCTGGTTAACATGCCGCACTTTCTTCTCCCTTTGGTTCTGCTCATGCTGGACACTTACCACCACGTTGGTAATAAATTTAACAATTACATATGAACCCCACCATTTATTTGTTAGTTTACTTGAAAGTCCTTTCTTGTGTAACGCATTGTACAGCCATACCCGATCACCCACTTTGAATGAACAAGATTTCAAGCGGCAATGATAATAGTCCTTCTGTTACGTTGTGCGACTTTGATGTTCTCCCGAACATCTTCATGGGCTCAATCTTTAAGTCTCCGTAAGTCCAACACCCATTGGACTGTCTCATTATACGTTTCGGCATCAGGCCTTCCGAACATGATATCAACAAAAAAAAAATGGTGTGTACCCCGTGCAGGAATGTATAGATGATCTATATGCAAGCAACAACTGCGGAAGATAATTGTCCCAGTCCTTCTGCATGTCTGAAACATAGCAGCGTAACATGCTGCCGAGTACACGGCTAAATCTTTCAACCTCTCCACTACTTGGGGATGATCTGTAGATGCTCTAGTTTTCTCAGCAGTTTTCTAACTTATTCAATTGTTACCTCTAACAATTAATTGTAAACTAATTATTCTATTAAATAAATGGCTGTACAGTTAAATAATATTAATAATTAAATAATATTGATAATATTAGGGTCATTCCATGTCAAATCACCAAAAATTCAGATGCCCCATGCACTTTGGTCTTGGATTTTCTTCATTTTGCCACCAAATGTTCCCCTATTAGTAGAAAGAATAAATCCCAAGTTTGAGCCCAATCGCTCAAATAGTTTTTTAGGGGTGGTGTCCCCAATATGGCGGACATGTAATTTGATACCATTTTTAGATCACAATATCTCCTAGAATAATAATCTCAGTGTGGTGAAATGTTTTGGGGCAGTAGAATGGGGGAAAGAGATGACAAATATTGCAAACCAGTAGTATTGAATGTAAACCGTACAATTCTAGGGGGGGCACAAGTCAAGAAAAGTTTCGGTCTACACCCATTTTCCAGGCCTCAAAACTGCTAGTTGTATTTATTGCAGACTCTAGATATTTCAGGTGCTTGAAGCCTGCCATACTGGCTTCAACATCTGAGCATTTCATGGTTACCATGTACAATGCTGCTAGATGGCGAGCTCGCCAAATTGGAAAAAGGTCATTTGGGGTCAATGTTCAGCAGCCGAGAAAAAAAAATCGACAACCTCGATTTTCAATTTTTTGGTTTTATTGTAAACGTATTTGCATATAGTTTATTTGTGCCAAATATTGTTCACTTCATGAATGTCCTTAAAGGTGAAATTAACTCATCAATATATGGGCCTCCAAGACCCCCCACGGCTTAAATTTTAAATGCAAAACACACAAGAAAAAGAGTATATTTGTTTGTGTTATTGACTATTATGAAAAATGTTAATAAGCTGCATTTGTAGCCAATTTTAAAGGGTTGTCCCAACCTACTCTAATCAATCAATCCAAATGCTATATGTATACCTGTCAATAAAAACTATTAAAAATGCATAATTTTTTATGGCTAGAACAAACTGGCCAGACGGTCCTTGTCATGTTCTTCTAGATAGTATTGCCATCCATTTTGGGTGCTGGGTGTGCCAACCAAGGAGATAACACACTGCAATGGCACATGGCAAACATCTTCCCTGTTTGGCCAATGATACGAACGAGCTGGGCCGTGGGGAAGCATGAAGCAGACCAGCACATCACCTTCTTCCTCCGAAGTGTCTCGTATCAGTCCAATGCACCAATTCTCATCATAGGTGCAAGCGATGTATCTGCCTATTTCACATTCCTTGATAGAGATCCCTCTATTGGACATAGATGCGCTTTGTTGATCATATACACTCGCCTCAAATGATGGCTCATCATTTCCTGACACCTACTGGACCAACAATTTCTGTTCCCCTTTCACTGGCACATAGGAGTGGTGGCTTCTGGTGCCGGCAACTTTCTTTGCATTAGCAAACCTGTCCTCTTGTTCCTGGGCATGAGCAGCAACCTCCTCTTTTGTGACATAAAAGAAGGTCACATTTTCTATGTGTCCCTCAGCCCATTCGTACAAGTCAGTTGGGGTAAGGATGTGTCCTGACATTGTAGCCTGCAAACTTCCACGAGCTGCTCCTCTCTTCACTGTTCCTCCAATCCCATCACAGGCATTCTTGCCATGACTGGTGGAAAAGTAATGCCATTCAGCATCCACATCAAAATCTTCACTATGAAAGGTCAGGTTGCAGAAATTTTTGAAGTTTTTGTACTGTGAGGCTGCACCATCAGAAAAATAGAGAAGTTTGCTAAGTTCTGGAAGTTTAACTTTCAAGTACTGAATAACAGGCTGTTGGAACTTGTGAACCGTGATCGTGTCATGTTTCAGGCAGTTGCTGACAACACACGTACTGATGTGGTGGAGCTCGCCATCCTTTCGGTAGTAAGCCACAAAAGGGTGGAGGGTCGCCTGGCTGTTGTCCCAATGGAACCCCTGAGCAGCATCCTGGACTATGAAGCTGTAATTTTCAGCAAAGTCCAAAATTAAAATTGCTTCATTCGACTTCAGATTCTCCTTTAAATTCGAAATGAATTTCGCTTGATGTTTTGCTATAAAATGGTGTGCAGTAAGGGTGTTAGTTTTTCAACCAGTGTTTCACAAATTCTCCGATTCTACAATCTTGGAGAGTGGTTCGATCTGTTGTGAGCCACTGCTTGTAGCTGATAGTCTCATCTTCAGCTTCATCTTCACTTTCTTTGTCGAGCTCGAAAATGTCTTCCAAATAAGAAATCAGATTTTCAGAGCCAGGGCAATTTTCACATCTGTGAATCATGCATAGTTTGGAATCAACTGAACATACAAGCTTTGCCATTAGGTCATGATATGTCAGTTGCTCCTCACTCTTGCACTGCATGGCGCTGATCATCAGCTTAACATTCTGGTGTATCGTGCATACACACACAGAATGTGTTCCTCTACAGCCAACAGTAATACAGTGCTGTGGCCTGAGAGAACAAAATTTTGATACCCCTATTTTATCATATGGGTACTTCATCTTGTAGTTCTGGTGTAGCTCATTCAGGTTTAGAAGGAGGAAATGCTTCTGTTTTTTATTACGTTTACCATCTGCTCCCTTCACCGACTTATAATCTTTTGACCCAGGCAAGAGACGGGAATGCTCGTCCTCTTCGTAGAATGCTTTCACTCTCTTCTACAGTTTTATTGAGACGTTTTCCCACTTTTGGCTTGGGCTCTGCTAGTATCCCACTTTGACTCTTGAGATCTTTTGCTCTCCTGACCTTGTACTCGGAAACACCAAACTCTTCCATGATCTTGTCAGGTTTCCAGCTGTTGGGTACAAGGGTTAGCAGTTGCATTTGCTTCTGGCCAGACGATATTTTCATTTTCTCCTTTAGTTGGGATACAAGCTTGTCGCAGTCATTACAATTCTGGATTTCATTCTGTTGTGGCTCACTCGGCTTTTGTACGTGCAGAAGTTTGGCGGCTTTGTTAGTAACAACATTGTTCACTTGGGAAATCTTTCTTTTCATGTGTGCAGGTTTGTTCTGTTCACTCACTCTATGTGGCTCAATAGGAGATATTCCAAGTTCAGAGAAGCTTCTGTTCAGTGTCAGTTCTACAACTTTTTCATCAAATTCACCCGAAGAGCTTAAGTGGCTGGTACACGTTGGTTCATCACCTCCAGAACTTTCCGAACTTTCTGCCTGGCATTTGATAACTTCAGCTGCTTCTTCATGCAACCTCTTAAAGCAATGGAAGCAAAGTTTTTCGCCAGGCTTTAGTGACACATGTTTGATAACGTTCATGGTTTTGACATCATCCAGGCTTAGAGTTTTGAGATTTGTTCTCACTTTTTTCTTCCCACCATGCTTATTTTTAGGATCAGAACAACACCTGAAGTTTTGCAGCCACTCATACTTCTCGATCAGGACTTGCTCATGGTGTAGGCATAGTGTTCCGTCAACGTCAATACCTGATCTTAACGCGAGAGTTTCCCTTGTGTTTGTATCAAAGTCTTTCAATTTATCAGATCTTGTTTCCTGATAGAGGAGGGCAGGTGAACTAGAATTAGTTCATGTTGTTTTCATACTCTGACGTGATACATATAACAGCAACTAATACAAATGTGACGCTTAAAATAAAAACTTAAACAAACAAAAATAAAAGCAAAACCCCACTTTAATAGTTGTGATTTACTGGGGTATTCAGACAGATGGTAGGGTATTTTAAGATCAACATTTTCACGCAAAAATCCGTCTTCATAGTTAAATTAGGCACTTTTTTTTTTAGAACAGTGTTAAAAGCCCATTGAATTTTTTTAATGTGATCTCTGAAATGTCCACTTTCAACTCTGCGAAAATTTAGCTCGTCTACTTTTAATCATTGTTGAAGAAACACATTACAGTAATACAGACAGCTGGTTGAATCACGGGCAATCGCAAAACATACAGCTACAGCAAAAAAAAGTTGTCCTTATAAATTATTTTAATGTCATACCACCACGCCCACTGTTGGCATGCATTCGAAAATGTGTGTAAACAGATACTTATGTTAAATCATGATTGTAAAACAAAGTTTTTCTACTTGATTGCTCACTCTGTTACTTGGACCTGTTCAATTCATTCATTTTCTCAAATCTCAATTTTACACCTCGGAAATGAACAATAACATTTCTCGAAATTGCACGTGATGTTATGCGTTCACGTCAGGGGCGTGTTGATTCTCAAAGCAAACTTGTTGAAATTTAATTTCATAGTTGCAAAGTGGCGGCTTATAAAATGAGCTTGGGTACACAAAAATCTGAAAGACAAGTTAAAGTTATGATTACCTTTGGTTTTGAATGATAAATTTATTGTGATATCAGCACATTTCAAAATGATCAGAAAGTGAAATCAACATGTTTACCACAGCAGTAAAATTTATGCAAATACATTCAGAAGCTGTGACGAATACAGATTACGAATATTATCTTTCCCGATATTATTTTGCTCAGCTCATTTATATATATAAATGTTAAAATCATTTTAATCAAGTTTTGCTTACACAAAACGAAACATAAAGTAAAACAGGAAAGTTTAATCGTTTTGGCTGAAGTTTTTGAAGAAATTGTTGAACATTTGAAAATTTGTTATAAAAATAATTTTGAACATACAGCGTGTGCCTTGTCATGATTAGAACACTATGTAGTGCAAGTGATCTAAAAGCATTTCTTTCTTAATTTTAACTACACTGCAATTATTGCATGTTTTGTGGGCAACTGTGCAACAATATGAGAAGTAAGATATTTTTAGAAAAGATCTATAAGTTTTAAGTGAAACAAATTGGTTCTATAAGTTAATTGTCATGTTTATCTTATGGTATAGTTATACACAAGTCCGAAATGTTATTCATAACAAATTTTCTATTGAAAATTGAGTTTTGAATGACACAGGTTATCTGGGAGAGGGTAGTCATTAGAGTGTCTGTGGTTTTCAGATGACAAGAATTTACTAACGTACCTATTTTCTCCGCAATTTGCTATTGTAGTTGTATATACAGCTCTTGGGGAAAAGTTTGGGTTGTTTGTAGGGACAGTTCCCAGGGATACCTGGTTTTATCCTGTAGAACAAAGGAAGTTGTGTGAAAAATGTATATATTAAAGTCGAAACCTGGCGAAAAAACTTTGTTTTTCTGTTTTGATTTTGTTATAGCAGTCAGGGTAAGAATCATACTGTATATCATGCATTGTTGTATCTAATAAAAAATATGATAAAAGCTGCTTGAATATTTCTGCAGCAGTATACCTATCATGTAATGTGCAACCATCTAACTTAATATGGAACTCCAATGTTTTCCTCTCACAACCATGTAGCTTTTGCTCCCTATACTACACAAGATGAATGAATGTGAGTTCATATGGCCAACTGAAAGATCGGTGTTTGACATAGATAAAAAGGAAATACTTTGTTCTTGCCAAATTGTGTACACCTGTTGTCAAAAAATTGTCCTATTTGTGAAAATGAATAGTAAAACAAAATTAGAGTTTAAAACTAATTATTAGCACAATTGTGAACAACAGATCGAAATCAGTTGTCAAAAAATACAAACTATAAATTATAAACTATATTGGAAGACAAATATTAAGTCCTTTTTCACTGTTTCTGAGGATGGACGACTGTCATTGTGGCTTGAACATAGGTCCTTCGCAAGTCCCCTCAGCTCTTTAGCTCTCCCTCTAATTTGGTGCTATTTTACTCTTGGTGTTATCTCCTGGTCTTCCATCTCTTAAAGGTTTGGGTTCTGCTCAAAAGGGAGAAATCGAGCCCTGACTTCGGTTTTGGCTAGCTCCCAGGAAGAACAACTTTGCAGGGACTCTGCATTGCCATTCGGAAGATTTGGTGGGCAAACCGAGGAATTCTTGTGTAAGAGCTTTGAAATGTCAGTTTTCCTGTCATGCAATCATCATTTGGTTTTACCAACGTAGAAAGAATTGCAGTCCCAACAGCTAGCTTTGTATACTATTTTAGATCTTTGAGAACAGATAAAATGATCTTTGCATGGAAAGAAAGACTTAATCCTGCAAGTGTTTTGAAAAATATCCTTGAGATTGACAAATCCATAAAACTTGCTAACACAACATTTAACACGACGTGCAAAAGCTTCACTCTGGAAACCTAAGAAAGGTAATTCTAGGCTCCTTTTTGTTAGTATTTTTGTTAAATTTTGTTAGGTGGCTTTGTCTTGCCTTAATTAGGTGTTGCAACTGTAAGTCACACTGCGATGGCAGAAGAGGTCTTCTGATCCTGCCGCAACTGTCTGTAGAGAAAACTGTTACATCTTTCTTTGCAACAGTTGCTGCAGGATCAGTAGACTGTTACAACATCATTAATGTTATAACAAATAACTCCCCTTTTGTAACCATTTTGAAGGAGAGTTTTCTTTAAATGAAAGAGAGTTGACTGTAATAAAGAGGAACTCGAGCAGATGCGTAAACAGCGATAGGTGAGGGTGCGAATTAGATTGATTTTATACTTTTTAGGAGTGAAAGAGTCCCACTTGGTGTAAAGGCCAGTGAAAGTTGTTTTGCGATGCACTGTTGAGAAAGTGTTGAGATTGCATTTGATAAGGACATCTAAAAAGGGGATCTCTTGATTTTCTTGAAATTCCATTGTGAATTTAATGTTAGGATGTCTGGTGTTCAGATAATGCAGAAACCCAGCAGCAGTGGCTTTAGTGTTGAACAACGAAAATGTGTCATCAACATATCTAAACCAGATGGAGGGACGAGAATTAACATTAATCAATCATTCTCTTCAAAGTTACATATGAGAATGTTAGCTAACACTGGGTCTAGTGGAGACCCCATTTTTACGCTATCGATTTGGTCATAATCACCATCAAATATGAAACGTCTTTTCTTTATTGCAAACTCAAGGACGTCTTTAACAGGGCTTCTGACAGGGTGCGGCCAAAAATGGGGAATTGTGCGGCACTATGAAGGTCAATTGTGCAGCAAAAATGACCAATTGTGCGGCAACTTCAATTCTTAATTTCAAATGCCTTGGAGGTACTAAACGGTGGCTTGATTCATGTGTTATTTTATTTAGGTGATGGTATCAATATAATTATAATTGTTGAAATATAAGCTTTTTTAATTTGCTGTCAAATAGGCCAAACACTATATCACACATATTGCCCAGAAAAATTACCTGAAGATGAGCTAATGCTCGAAAACGTTAGATTTTTAATAGTTTTTATAAGTTTTTACCTTTTATAAATTATGTCAAAAAAAAACATTCCTGAAGGCTCTGGTCAAAATCAGAAATCAAAGTGCAAAACAAACCATAACTATGGAATATTTACAGTATCTGCCATTGTTTCAGTTAGTAATGTATGTTTTGTTCAAATTCAGAGGTAGTACTGCAATAGTCCACTTTCGCATTCCTAGTTGCCGCTGACTGTAAATGACTGTAAATGACTGGTCTATTAAAAACATTTGACCATTGCTATTTCCTGCTCTTCTTTAACAACTTGTACACTTTGTCCACTTCATTTTGTTGAGCAATGGTGAAAGGACGGGAACCTACATTATCAATATGACCATAGATTACTCATGAAGTATGGACTTGATCAATGTCATCAGTTCTTGGCCAGTCAAACGATAATTCCCCTGCAGTGTGCATGAATTTGAATGTGACACAGCCACCCTCTGCCTCACAAGTATGGAGGGTCCGACCATAATAGTACCGCTTGTGGTACTCCACTGCATAATACCTACCCTCAATCACGGATGGCTGAGGTATGTCCTGCAGCTTCCTCTCATGCAGCTCCAATAATGTTAATGGATGTTTTCACTTGGTGGAACTGCTGAGTGAAGGATCAGACTTCGGGCATAGAGGTATACATAAACTCCACAGTCATAACTATTCGCTTGTTGTGAAATCTCTACTCGAGTGTTTGAGGAATACTGCCACTGGCTTTTATCAAGGGTGCTGTCAAACTCCAGCGGAAGATTCCACAACTTGTTAAATGCAATGGCTGCAGAAGGCTTCGTGGATGTCCCTTGCAAGCTGTCAAAGACAAACATCTGATGTTCCCTGGGAAGAACAACCAACAGGAACCAGTGTTGGCTATGGCTGGGGTTGCAAGGCACAATGACAAAGTCTTGTTGCATCAGGTTAGCTTTCCCCTTCATTAACTGTTGCACTGGAGTCTTTCCAGCTCCCTTTTCAAAAATTTCCCAATTCACAGTTTCTACTTGAATTTGACTTTTGCTGCTAGTGACAGCAATAAGGTCAAAGTAAGATTCAATAACAAAGTTTGACAGAAACTTGTCTTCATCATGTGGGAGGGATCTTTGAAGTCCTTCTAGATCTTTGTCATCAATTTAGGAACTGCCACCAAAAACCACTTCTTTGTTTTCCACACACTTCAAAAGAAACTCTTTATGTGTTGGCAGGACAGATATTTTTGATTTTCTGAAAAGGCTAGCAATGTATGAAAGTATGGATCTATGGCTTCATTTGTGGCCTCTCGTGATTTTTCATTATTTGCTTCACTGAGAAAAGTGTCAAGTGATTCTCTGAACAACTTTCCTTTACCCTGACATTTCTCTTTCTTCTGTGATTTTCTGTTGTTATACTCTTTCGTTTCATTGTCACAACAGGTTCTTGATCATCTCTTATCTGGCTATCCATATTGGATTTGCTGTCACTTACCTTGTTGTCACTTGTCTTGCTGTCACTTTTCTTACTGTCACTTACCTTGCTGTCACTTGTCTTGCTATCACTTTTCTTGTTGTCACTTGAATTGCTCTTACTTGTTTTGTTGTTACTTGACTTCCTGTCACTCATCTTGCTGTCTTTCTGATCATTTTGCAATTTTGTTTGGCCATTTGGCTTGCTGTTCTGCTTTAATTTCATCTGCCTCGGAAACTCCTTGAGCTGAGATTCAACTGGCTTCACATTGTTATCCATTATAATGGGCCCTTTGGTGCTTTTCCGTTTTTGCACCAGTTCGTCTTGATACTGCTATTGCTTGAGGGCTTGAGGGTGCTTTCATCCAGACTTCGTATCTTCTCATCCAAAATGTCACTGTAAGTTGAAAAGGACCTTTCAACATCGTACGAATCTATTGTGATAGTGCAATAAATTGATGCAAGTTCATACAGGTGGGGAAGTTCACTTGCGTTTGACTTCCAGAATAACTTCAGGTCCACCTTGCCATCCTTGCTGTTTTGTGCTGCAATAGGACCCAGTCTGTCAACATAGAGTTCCCACTCATGCTTTGGAACTGAAGCAAAACCAGAAATGGTCTGAAAGGCTTTGTAATCTGTCTGGATATTGACTAGATTTCGTGGATCAAGAACTTGAATTTCACTGAGGAATTGTGAAGCAGGCTGCCCATCATCAACAATATACTTTGACAGTTTTGCATGTACATTCAGGAAGGCAGTGATAAAACGTGTCTGTAGGTCTTGTTGTTCTTTTAAGGTGAAAATATACTCTCCCTCAAAGCATGATTCAAGGTCGTCTGCTGTCAGTTTGTTGTTGGTTTCAAGGAAACTTAACAGGTTCCCCATTTTTATATGGGACTGAGTAACATGTGGCACCTTTTCCTGAAAGTAATTGAGGAAAGCCGTTAGAGGGGGTGCCTTTTCTTTAACAAAAGCAAGTTCTGCATGCAATGTTCTCATGAGAGCTGGGTCATCGTACATCTCTTGCAAACGTAGAAGGGAAGTGCTGGCCGTGTTTTGTGATCGCTAAACTTCTTGGATGAAGTCTTGGTAAAGGGAGTAGTGCTGTGCATGATAAATTACCGAGTCAAACCCAGTGCTCCAACTTTTAGTAGTAGGGTTGTGGTGGCATGGTTGCATTTTGGTCAAGGACTTCCTTCATGTAAATCAAATAACGGCTTTTTCTTCCGCTAGGGATGAAGAACATATTACGAAAGCACTTTGCAAACTCTGTGGCTACTTTGAATGGGCTCTTGAAGTCAGACGCCACAAGATTGACAATGTGGCTGTGGCAAGTGATGTGGATGCAGAGAGGAAAGAGGGTGGATAGTGTCAACAAACGCTTTCTTCATATATGACACATTGTCAAAATTTAAAATGCGGACATCATTGTAACCTATTGAAAAGTCATGGACAGTCTTCACAACAGCTTGTGACACAGTTCTGTTGTTTGTTGCTGTCAAAAAGTGTGTGTCCAACAAGTATGCTACTGTGTTTGGGGATAACTCGTCAAAATCGAGGCACACCACCAAGTTGTCAAGGACATATCTTCCTTTGTCATCACTAAACTCGTCAATGATGAGCGCCACTTTCTTATTTTGGAGTTTCTCCTTCAGCTCAGCTTTGGAAATGTGATAAACGTCAAACAGGTAGTAATCTCATAGTTGAGAAGATTTGGGAATTGCACCTCCGTTCATCACACGAGTGTGTAGAAATTTCCCCATCATTGAGTTATCAGATTTGTTAAGAGGAATATTAGCAGCGGTACATACTGATATCCATTCTTGACATACAGCAACTTTTTTATTTTGAGAAACTGTCTTGCACTCCAGGACGGTTTGATGGTTTTTTGTTTTCCTCCTTCACTTTTCTCCGGGTATTTCATATGTGAGGCATATTCGAGATGCTTGTCTACAACCGATTTTCGAATGTGGTCGACAACAACATTGCATGAGGAACAAAACATGAGGCCATCGTCCATGTAAAATGTTTCTTTCAGGTACTTTCTTGCCCTCTCAGCTGCTTCAATGTTCACAGCCAAATGAGATTGAAAAGGTGGCTTTGACGATCCTTTTGGAATTGACATAATTACAAATTTATCTATTATTCATGAGGTAAAACGTTTAAACTGGGATATGAACATCGAGCATCGATCACACGCAAATCAAACACGTGTGGAGCAACTTATCTCGAAATCTCCCAATAGTACGGCCCTTTGTATTCTTTTACAGGATATCTCATCATAAAAAATTGTTTTAGAACAATTCATCATTTGATCCTCTTTCTGGCATTATTAAAGGCGTTGATAAACTATAACTTAAGTTTATTTTAGTTTAAAATGTGGTGTTGTATTTGTTAAAATGTGATGCTATTCTGATTCCAGAGCTTCCTATTGAGGAAGGAACGGCCTTTTTTTTGCATTTCAACAATGATTTCGACGTAGTCCTGCAAATACACACATTATGGAGGTAAGCAAAAAGTGATGGACATGGAATCCATTTGGATTTTATAGTCTTGATGACGTAGCAATAGGATCGAAATGCACCAATCAGATTTCGAGTAATTCAAGCGAAAAAATAAATGTCTATGTTTTCTTTGATGTTCGTATAACCTTACTGTGTTTACCCGAGTATAAGTGGTACATATCTGGAATTTGGAAAAAAAAAAATTGAGCCACCTAATTTGCATATCAAGTGAATTTACGGTAAGATTTATTAAATAGCTTAATTACCTATTTCCTTCATTTGTGGACGCTGCCCGATGAATGGCAGGAAAATATGTTCTCTTCTACATGAGGTAAATTGACAATTTTTGCATTGGGTAGATCGTAAAAAATGAGTAGCAGAGTGTACATGCGGTTGTCGCGACAGCTTATCTGTGATTATAATATTTTTGGTTTATGAAACAGTCATGTTTAATGTTTGTCAAGATTCAATAAAAGCCACAGAATCTTAGGTTCAAGTATTTAGGGAAATTTCAGTTGCTTCGTGATCAGAGTAATAGACAGGTAATACCAAGCATTTCATGATATTGCAGCTATTTGTTTTGACATAGACATGATCAAGTAGACTGGCACAGGATATAAATGTAGGACTCTGCACAAATTGTTTATAATTGAATGATGTCATCAGTCTTCGAAGTGGTTTCATTTCATCTTCATAATAATTGATGTTAAAATCACCAAGAATCATGTCAAAATCATAGTAAAGCAAAATATTTCTCGTGTCATGCGTGTAGGAAAATTAATTAGCTGTTTAAGATCATACAAATTCGTTATTCCCTTGAGCTTTCTTCTTTCGGAATTAACATTTTGCGCCTTCCAGTTTAAGAAATGAATATTAAAATCTCCAAGAATAATTTCACTGTAACTTGAGTCAATTTTTGATAAAGAATCATTAAATTGTTCCAAAAAACCATCAATTAGAGTATTTGGTGGATGATACAAGCAATGCATAAGATAACGGCTTGCAGTGAGTACAATGTATTTTTATCCAAATTGCTTCATTCTTGTTTTGAAGAGCCTTTCTTTCAATGTATTGCAATTCGTTACGAACAAAAATTGCAACACTAATAACTGTAGCCTTGTAAATTTAGCTCATAGTCCTCTATCTGCTCAGTTAACCAGGTTTCAGGAAAAAGAAATAGTCACAGTTTCCTCTCTATTTGCAATAACAGACCGTTTCTTCTTCTTGGCAGTATTCTTAGCCTTGTTCTTAGAAACTTTATTTCCCCTTTTTTCATTGCAGTTAAAACTTCTCTTTGTTCCTTTAACTTTCTCAGGTTTCTCACCAAGACTAAAGGAACCTGACTTATTAGACTGCTTGTCTTTCTTTTTCTTTTGGGCTGTCAGAGTTCTTCTTTGCCGCCGATATTTGCGACTTGTTTTCAGTGAAGCAACATTGAGCTGCAAATTATCTTCCTTCTTTAAAGCTTGCAACATATTCTTTCCTGGCTCTTTTATCCCAAACTGTTCTAAAATGATTGCCTTGCTTGCAGCACCTGTGTTAAACACACACACAATTTTACGCACTGCAATTGTGACCTTTTTCTTAAAAACTTTCTTGCCACAGTAAACTGTTTTGGGGCAACGCGACCATAACTGTCCATTCACACTTTCATTTTGGTTTTGTGTTAAACCTTTCAAACACCTTTTTAGCAGTTTCGTATCGGAAAGTCTGGTAAAAATTGGCTGCAGCTCTTCCATGAAGACATGGGGCAATGTATTTTTTTCATCATACATTTTGTTCTTGTTCCAGTACTTGCACCATATGTTCTCATGTCTTGTAAAAAACTGGTGCTGTTCCTCCATCGCAGGGTTGGGGTCAGCCACCATATGGTGAGGGATGGCAGAGATGTATCCCTTTCATGCACGAATTTAGGGGTTTAGTGCAAAAAAAAAATTTTACGTGAAGACTAAGTCATTTTTGATACAATAAGTCAATTCCACGAAGGAAATAGCAATATCACGTTGGTACTGACTTAGCAGACACAGGTTTGTATCAATTATGCTTTCTTCTACTCATTTAAATTTGTTTTTAAGCTTTGAGACTCAATAAAAGTATAAAAACAGTTTGCATTTGTCCAATATTGTTTTTACATAGCATGAAAGGCGGTAAAGCAGTTCCTTGCCTTAAGCAAACAGAGATGTACACCACATTTTGTACATTTTATGTGGGAGTAACCTGTTTTGCAATGATGGCAACGTTGTTTATCTTGAAATTCTGGAAAGTGTCCAACTTGATCACGCTGGATAATCCTTAGTTGGATTTGGAACAGATGAAGTTGAAGATTGTCTGCCCCTTCTTCGTAGAACCTCTCCACAGACTTTTCCTGCCTTACAAAGGCTTGCAGCTAAGTCTGCCTGAAACTTTAGTAAGGAAAGCAGATTTTTAGTTGGCACATTTTTCTGTGCCATGTGCCTCCTATACAACAGTTAACCATTAACAGCAGCCACACCAATACATGTATGTTATTAGGCGGTTTGGCTGCCAATATTGCTGGATATTTTTGTTAGTCGGCAGTATTTTGGCGACCCTGTTTCTTCCTGCAGTAGACAGTACCCCATTGTAAACAGTATTTAGTCCATTTAGTTCAGCAACTGCAGGGACATAACCACTCTTATTACATCCATCATCCAACACTTCTTGATTATGCTTATTCAATATATGCGTTTTGGCATTTAATGTACCTGTGAAAAGAAGAAAAAGAAGGGTTGCTTTTTAACTTGGTATCTGCATTTATGCTTCAAAGAAAAATCCTTTCTGATAATACATGGTGTAGGGGATCAAAAACAACCTTGGAAAAATTTGGAAATTCGAGGGGTAACCAAATTACCCCTAGAACGGAACTTCCAAAAGGGTGAGGGGTTCGCAAAAAAACTTTCCATGGGGGTATGGACATTTTTTGGAACTACAAACTACAAAACAACCAGCGAACTATTTAACTTTACTATGCAGATTACACTGTAGAACAGCCGCAAATGTAATATGAAGCCGAGCTTATCAACTTTTAAAGATCTAGTTAGACAAATATATACAACTGAAAGCTATAATTGTTATTGCAAAAAAAAATATTTACGAGAAAGAAGTTAAGATGAAGTGGAGCTTGTTTTCAAACTTATTCTCAAAACATTAAACATAAAGAAATACAAAATAAACAGGCTTGTAAATATTCTGTGTTTAAAAGTAATAATAACAAAGTAGTTTGGATTAGTTTTTTTTTCAAGATTGAATCGCACGGACCATTAAATTTACTGACACGTGACCCCCCAAATCTTATTATCGCTTGCTTTTACAATAAACACGATAAATACGATACTTTTCTTGGCTGCATATGAAGTTTTGAATCATATGGACTCAATTGTCAATAGTAGATGGATGATGGAAGGGCAGAACCAATCCTACTTTTTAAATTGTTGAGTGAATGTAGGGATATTGACACATTAACAGCAATCGGAAGTTATATCAACTGTAAACTCTGTCGACCATATATTTACTTAGCCATTATGTAAAAATTCGAAGTTCGAAATCACAGCTTATTCATAAACAGGTAAGATCTATTGTTACAAATGTGTTTCTCGTCTGAAACAAGAGAGCTACGGGGCTTGTTTGCCTAATTTTAAAATTATGCAAAGGAGGACATTTGATTAAACGGTCAAAACAACATGCATTTGATATGCTGTCACACAGCGTGTATTCATTTGCCCAAAGAAACTTTTGTAGCATTTGAAATCTTATTGCTTAGAAAGCTAACATAGTAAACCTCATTGAATTCGTAGCTTTATCGCATGTTGAAAAATAGTGCAGTTTTAGGGTACGATTTAGTCAAATAAAAACACGTGTCTTGGAGTTGCAATTATTTTACTTTAAAATTTTCCAAAAATCACATTAGTGGAAATTATATTATAACTTAGAATGACATTTTAGACGTTTTGAGCTGATACGAATTGGTTTTCGTAGCGAAATTTGTTGGTGACGTCAACGCTCGTTTATGCGGAAAAACTGGCGATTTCAAGGAGGATTTCCCAAATTACCTATTTGTCAAAATTTAAAGCGCAAATGACTCTAAAAACTATACAGACAATAGACTACATTCAAGCAAAATTTGAGCGAAATCAATTTTTGAGTTGTGCGACTTCATTTTCGATTTTTTCGGACAAGCACTTTTAAGTTGCTAAATTTTCGTTCAAGTTAAGAAAACAACCGATCATCTTTAATCTTTACAGTGGAGCTTTCCTTTTAAGAACACCAAAGGGCCAGGAAAATCTGCTTAGTTTAGAGATAGGTCAATGACATCATTCCGGTGCCGATGTTTCCTATTATTGTAAAATGCTTAGAACACAACTGGATAAGTACTATATAAGTAATCACTATTATTATTATTATTATTATTATTATTATGCTGTTTTCAGAATA
Source organism: Zoanthus sociatus (assembly GCA_025331085.2). Lineage (NCBI taxonomy): Eukaryota > Metazoa > Cnidaria > Anthozoa > Zoantharia > Zoanthidae > Zoanthus > Zoanthus sociatus. The sequence goes on from JAOBAY020079665.1 coordinate 18,554, forward strand.
TCGTGCTTTTAACTAATTAGAGTTGTTCCGCACAACTACCTAGCGTATGCCAATTTTCAAGTAGAGCCCTAGCGCAAGTAAATGCTAAAATTATTAATAGCACGGAGCCCACGCACCAGTTAAGTTGTCAGTTGAAAATGTAATCATGGTCTGAGAAGTGAACATGCTTGGTTTATTAACCTGATTAATTACATGCTTTTTCTGTTCTATTTTTAAATAGCAACTAACACTTTATTTCAAAATTCCTTTTTTTATTTCATGAAAATTTTACATAGGTTTTCTGTAATTGCTGCGACGTGCAAAATTTCGGTGGCTTAGAGCAGCTATATTTCCTCAAATAGGGAGATATGGCGCTTGGTTAAAAATATA